>PVJC01000470.1:55606-124332 GCA_004026665.1 Murina feae
GAGGGCTAAGTAGAGGCATATCTCATTTTATTGTGCTTTGTTTTATTGTGCTTCACAGATTTTGGTGTGTTTTTTTTTCCCCGAGTTGAAGGTGAGACCCTCTCCTCCCCATCAAAAGAATTATGATTGCCTTTTGCAGGACACTCTCTATTGCAGTGGCCTGGAAGGGAACCCACAGTATCTCCACGATAGGTCTGCAGTAGTCAAACAGTGCCCTTGCCTGCATGACTTCTCAGAGTCTTTAATGTTTCCAGTGTAATATTTCCAGTGTAAGCATGAACGCTTGCTTACACTGGAAATATTCAAGATTGGAGGCCTGGTGCACAAAAATTTGTGCACTCGGGGGGGGGGGGGAGGGCGTCTCTCTGCCTGGCCTGTGCCCTCTGAGACCCCTCGAGCAATGTCCACCTGCTGGCGTAGGCCCGCTCCCCGGGCGATCGGGCCTAAGACGGCAGTCAGACATCCCTCTGGCAGCCCAGGAGCCCTCAGGGGATGTTCACTTGCCAGTGGAAAGCAGGCCAAAGCTGTAGTCAGACATCCTTAGCACTGCTGAGGAGGCAGGAGAAGCTCCCACCATCACCGCTGTACTGGCAGCCTTCAGCCTGGCTTGTGGCTGAGCAGAACTCCCCCTGTGGGAGTGCACTGATCATCAGTGGCAGCTCCTGTATTGAGCATCTGCCCCCTGGTGATCAGTGTGTGTCACAGGGACCAGTCATGCCCAGTGGTTCTGCTGTGAGGGTCAATTTGCATATTACTCTTTTATTATATAGGATTATATAGGTTAAAGGCCTGGTGCATGGATGGGGCAGGCTGGTTTGCCCTGAAGGGTGTCTTGGATGAGGGTGGGGTTCCTGCTGGGGTGCCTGGTCAGCCTGGGTGAGGGGCTGAGGGCTGTTTTCAGGCTACCCACATCCTCTTCACGGAGTGGGGTCCTGCTGGGGTGCCTGGCCAGCCTGGGTGAGGGGCTGATGGCTGTTTGCAGGCTGGTCACAGCTCCCATTGACCCAATGTCCCAGCAAGGCTGGCTGGAAGCAGGTTTCTGGGTATATTTACCTTCTATAATTGAAACTTTTTGCCTTGAGCAAAGGCCACAGCCTGTCTAGGCAGGCAGTTTCCTCCATCGCTGGTACAATGAAGCCTCCTCTTTGCTGGCTCCATGGCTGCCAGCTGCCATCTTGGCTGGGTTAATTTGCATATAGTCACTCTGATTGGCTGGTGGGCTTGGCTTGGCTGGTGGGCATGGCTTAGGTGTAATAGAGCGAGGGTTAATTTGCATAATACTCTTTTATTAGATTAGATGATAATGGGATGGTGTGATTCCTTAAGTGTATTTTTGCAGCCATAGAACTGATGTCATGGAAGAGCTTAAGGAAATAGCCTATTATGGGATGCAGTTTGGTAAGCATGGTACGGTCCTAGTGGAGAAAATGGGCACAAAACTCAAATAAGAGAAGAGCCACTAACTAGCAGAGCTATGCAAGGGAGGAGAAAGAGGACCATCCCTCGGTACTCCCCGAGAAGCTACAATCTAATGGGCTGTGGAAGGATTTCGTGATATGCACTATGGGCATTAAACACCCTGAATGTGTATCTGTTCCCTTTATTTCAAAAGGATTAGTAGGAGGCTCTTCACTGAAGCCCCTGTCTGCAGGAAAACAGGAAGCAGGCATCTGGCTGCACCATGATATGCCCAAAGAAAAGATTTCTATAAACAGGCTTGCTGCGACTCAGCCCCAGGCCTGGCAGCCACAGGCACTGATGTGTTCTTGGCCTGTATTAATAGAAGAATCACATTCGGAAAAGGGAGGTGAGCTCTTACCCAGCTGTGCATAGCTCGGATCCGGGCTAGAATGGTGAAATCTTCAGAATTTTGGACCTGGGAAGGCTTCTTAGAGATCTGCTATAAACTTACTCATTTCCCAAAGCAGGGACAGAGCCTTAGGTAGGCAGGTAATGAATGCCTTCTCTGGGGTCTTGCAGTTGGCAAATGGCACAGCTGTTGTTGAACTTGGGACTCTGGAGCTGGTTAAATAAAGTAGCTTTGCTGGTCCTACTTCCCAACCCACCAACTGAGAATGTCTGGGAGGGACTCAAGTGGCTGGAATGCTAGCTGAGGTCCCAGGGGACCATCGTTCCTATTGAAGTGCAAAAACCAAGTATCTAAGAATCCAAGTCTTCCTACAACACTAAGAAATGGTAGCTTGCCCAGGACCAGAACTAGAATCTGAGCATGACCTTATTCATTCTCAATAAGAAGCAGCCAAAATGATTGAGACATTCACTGTGGAAAAGAGAACTTAGGATAAGGCAAGTGTTCCACGAACTTGGATCAACAAGGTGGCTTTGCTTTCTCTTTCATTTTTCTGCCCACTGACCCTGAATGGAAATTAAAAAAATTATGGGCCCACGGTTCATGTTGGCTCTAAACAAGAGTGTGTAGACAGTGAGAGGTCAAGGATCCATGACAGCACTGGGGGTGGGGGGTCCCAGGTTCCACGGAGACGTAGGGATAGCCAAGGAGGGGCCAGAGCTGGGGAAGGCAGTGTTCATAGCAACTGTGGAAAAGCAGAGCACAGCCAATCTGGTTTTATATGTTCTGTGCTTCACTTCTACCAGAGCAGCTCTCTTTACGTGTAAGCTTTTATTTGACATAAGGTTTCCATAGGAAAAACTTATAACAATATTAATAATTATATGTTAATAAGAATAATAGCCAACATATATGGAGCCTGCACTTTGTGCCAGACACTGTGCTAGAAAGCATTTTTAAAAATATGTTTTTATTGATTTTTAGAGAGAGTGAAAGGGAGAGAGAGGGAGGGAAGGAGAGAAGGAGGGAGGGAGGGAGAGAAGAAGGGAGGGAAGGAGGGAGGGAAAGAGAGAGAGAGGGAGAAGAAGAGGGAGAGGAAGAGGAAGAGGGAGAGGGAGAGGGGGAAGGGGAGGGAGAGGGAGAGGGGGAGAGGGAGAGAGAGAGAGAGAGAGAGAAACATCGATGGGTTGCCTCCCGCACGCACCCTGACCAGGGATTGAATTTGCAACCTGGGCATTTGCCCCTGCCTGGGAATCAAACCAATGACCTTTAGGTGCACAGGATGGCACTCAACCAACTGAGCCACAGCAACCAGGGCTAGAAAGCATTTTTATGGTATTGACTTTTCATCAGCAAGATAAACCCAAGGGAGGTAATGATGGTTCCAATGAGGAAACTGGGTCATGGGGCTTTAGCAGGTTACTCAAGATCAAACAGATTAGGGCCAGCCAACTTTAATTCGAGTCCACACTCCAGCGGCTCTCCTGGTCTGCCCTGCCGTCAGAGGAGACAATGAACTGGACTCTCAATGCATGTGCTCCTCTCTTGGTACAAGATACAGCATTTTCATCAAGTCTCCCGTCAATGGTTTTCAGAGACTCGACAGCAAAGTTCTCTGACCTTTGACTCCTTCCCTGAGGAAAAAGGGAATTTTTCCCCTCCAGGAGGTTCTTTTTAAAAATGAGGCTGTCAAACACTAAGCAATAATTTAAGTATGGTTTTTGTTCTTCAAAATGTAGGATGCTGGCAAAATGTAATCTTTCTGCTATTATTTTTTCTGCCAATCAAAATCAGAAGCCAACCAAAGACCTAACTTACTAGATTTCTCTGGGGGAATCAATGCAGAAACTGAGAGCTGAATTGGACTATTATTCACTATCTGTGATTGTATTATGCCAAATGTGCAGAAACAGAAAGAAAAAGAACAGTCATTTATCTGGGTTCTGCCAAGAGTGCAGACACTCGGTATCAGATAGATCAAATGATTTCGGGGCTCCGTGGATGTCACTGATCCACACAGCGCTCTCCCAGACTTCTGAGCCTCTTCACCTGACAGTTGTCTTCTTAATGAAAAAACAGAATTTTTCTTCTGAAGAAACAAAATACAGCGAGGTAGAAAGTGCCCCTGGAGACTGCTCACAGGCTCGACTCACCCAAATCGGGAAGCAATTTCCTCCAGGTGTTTGCTTTGTTTTATGCAACAGGCCTGGCTGTGACAAGCTGGGGGTAGACTGCGTTTTCATAAATGGCGCACTCATCCCAGTAACTCTTCTGTGACGTTAAGGTATCTTTTAAAAACAAGACAATCGTGACGAGGCGGGAAGCACGCCAAGGTCATTGCCATATTTTGCATGGTGCTCCTCGCACCACCTGGAGAAGTATGCAACAGCAGCACTTTGTGGATGAGTTTAAGTCCACCTGAATAGCTTAGTCCCCTGGAGTGGGTTACCTGGCCTAGCTGAGCTCCAGTTTATTCATAAGTGAAAATAAAACTAACACCAGTGACTATCATTTACTGAGTGCTGACCAGGTGGCAGGTACTACTGTACTATGCGAAGTGCTTTACATTATTTCACTTAAGGAATTCATTTGAGTAGTGATTTCATTCATTCACATAAGCAAGCTATGAAGTGGATTTACTGCAGCTCAGACACGTAAGCAACTTGCCCAGCGCCATGACTTGTGATTGGTAGAGTGAGGCTTTGAATACGAATGCCTGTGCTCTTCACCCATGGACTGCACTGCGGGGTGATGGTGACCAGAGCGTTCTGCCTTCTCCACGAGAAGCAGAGCAGCAGTGATGGGAGAGCACACACGGATCTTCAATCCCCTACAAACATTGAGCTTTCTCAGAGTGAGGTACAGCTGTGGCAAATGTCGGTGGAATTGTCTTCCATAAGCAGAGCAGGACCAGGGGGCCCCCTAAAAGCCCTCTCTGACACAACTCTATAGAGAAAGAGACAAGTGCCCTTCCCGAGGTCCCGGGCAGTCTAAACTCCCCAAATTCTGCAAGGAGCTCTCCACAGCACTGCCCAGGCAAACTGCAATCACTGACAAGCTCCCTGTTCCTCTCCCCACCAGGGCCCCGTGTGCCTCGTCCACCTTACCAGGCTTGCTGGAGGCAGCCCAGTTCATACACAGCTCTGCTGTCTGCCGTGATGACTCAGACACTCCTGGCAACATCTGCTCTGTTTCCATAAGACTCAAAGGGCTCTTCACATGAGTGCGGGTGAAAGGGATTCAAGGGGCTTCTCACCCATGCGCAGGGCTCTGAGACGTAATGTGGAAACCAGGCTCACTTGAAAACCAGCTTGGAGGGTTTAATGCGCACTTACTCGTGCCAAAGCTCATTACATGCTGTACCAGGGGTCTCTGTCATCTTGAATAAGAAAACTTGGAGGTACAGTAACCAGGGGTGTGATTGGGGCTCAAAGTGATTTGGAGATGTTTCTCTTCGGAATCTTAAAAGAACCACAATGTGTAGTGTTTGTTCCTCCATCCATCCTATCCCATCCCAGCCCTCCAACATTTTGGACACGTCTGTTCCAGGAACTTTCCCAGGTGCCGGAGATAGAGCAACGAATGCCTGGTCTATGCCTTTAAGGGGTTCTAAGTCTTGCGGGTGAGGGAGACCTTCCAGCAGAAGTAACAGCCAAGTGTGCAACTGTTGTGATGGGGGATGTTCATGGAGCTGTGGATCACAAAGTGGTGACTTAACCCTGGGAGTCAAGAAAGCCATTTGAGCCCAGGTTCCCCACCTCTGCATAGAACATTTAGAACATAATTCTTCACAAAGCATTAAAAGGAAATGAAGTGTCTAGCGAGCCAAACCTCGTGATTCCAATCAAACTCTGAAGGACAAAATCCCCAGATTCTCCACTTGATCAGGGTAAAATCTGGTCAGTCAAACACATCCCTGGTACTAGTCACAATCAGTAACTTCAGGGGCATATCCACGGCACCCAGGCATAATGAAAAACGGGACACACATGCCGTCAGAATGTTATTCCTCCTGCTCACCCAGCACACATATACTCTCTTCATTCAGCACCCTTACTGAATGTACCTCCACACTGAAGGATCAATACTTACAGTCCCAGTCCAGGCTGCAGAAAACAGGCCTACAGACTCAATTCTCATTCTTTCCCAACACTAGCTGGCAAGCCAAAAAGCAATGCTTATGGTTTCAAATAATATCACTGACTACTGATCTAGTCTCTCCCTGCTATCAATCCAGACACCACAAGTTCAAGGCAATGGCTAAATTTCCTCTATCAAGGGACACATACAGCCATGACTAAGGTGGAAATGAGTGACAGAGACCCCAATGCAATTTCACACTCTCAATTTGGGACTTAAATGAGGAAATGAAGGTAGGAAAAGACAACTAATAAGAGCTGCACACTGGCCAGGACTGAGCTTGGCATCTGGTTTCCGTCCTTAATCTCCACAACCACCTCGTGAGGAGGGCAGTATCAAACCTATTTCACAGAACAGTGAACTCAGGCTCAGGGAGGTTGAGTCACTGGACTGACAGCACACAAGTGGTGAGGGCCAAGGTGAGATTCAAGCTGAGTTCTGTGCAACATGGAGGCTAACAATTCGTTGCCTCAGTTTCATTCTCTTTTGTAAAAATTGATGGAACTGTGGGACCAAAGCTATGGAGTGAGGAGTGAGGGGTGAGGGATGGGAAGTGGGTAGCAGAGTATTTCTTGGAAGCCACTGTTTGTTAGGGCAACGAGAGCACCAGGATTTCTGTTAGGATGGGAGAGTTGTCTCTGATTGAATTCCTTGACAAACCACGTGTGCAAAGCGGAAGTCCCGAGGAGCCTGAATATGAGACAATTGTCTTGCAGAAGGAAAATAACTGCTTGCTTAGATTAAAAGAAGGGAAAAGAAGTGGGCAGGACAAGCAAGCTAGGGGACATGTGAGATGTACCATTTTCCTCCCTGTGGCACCACAACAAACTCTCAGAAAAGTTACTAAAAAATAGGAACTGAGTGCTATGAATGGCCATTCCTTGGAAATAATAAGAAAGTAGATTTCAGTGTTCGGGGTATTGGGGTGGAACGGAGAAAACCTTCACAGAAAGCAGCTAGGGAAACAGTTCCTGGGATCGCACAGAAATCCTGAGCGGGGTTACAGGCAGACATCAATTAGACCTCCCAAGAGCAGGAAGGTCTTTGCAAGTATCTGGGCTGGTTGGTTAGGATGGCTGACCTCCCAGTTACCCAGGCATTGCCTCTGTCTGCATCAAGAGCAGTCCTGCATCTATTCCTCCCTGCCTTAGTCTGCTCTCCTTTACCTCACAGCACCCCCATTTCCTTCCCCTACTTCTCCCTGTGAGGGTCACAGCCCACCTCATCCTCCTTCATCTCCTCATCCTCTGCCCTTACAAGTCTTAGCCTTCTGTTCTCACCACAAGCCTGAAACAGACTCAGCTGACTGTAAATGAATATCTTCTCTAGGACAGAGGTCAGCAAACCAGGACCCAAAGGTCAAATCTGGCCCATCATTAATTTTTGTAAATAAAGTTTTATTGGAACACAGCCACACTCATTCATTTACATATTGTTTATAGTTGCTTTCTCACTATAATGATACAACTGAGCCGTTGCAACAGAGGCCCTATGACCCGCAAATCCCAAAATATTTACCATTTGGCTTAAGAAAATGTTTGCTAAGCCTGGCTCAAGAATATGAATTCCTTCAGGCCAGGGACCCTGTTTCCTTCATTCTTTTATCTCCAGCACCTGATAAGAATAAATGTTACTTAAATGGGTGAATGCATACATGAGGGTTAGAGCAGCATCATTAGGTCAGGAACCTAATACAGTGATTATTGCAAAAAGGATAACCAGAAATGTTTTAAATAACCAAGAAGAGAGAAGCTGGCTAACTGTGGTTTCTAGTTAAGCCAGTTAACAGCAATAACAAAAGCCTTTTATGTTTTAATGTTCATTGATTTGTTTTGTTTATTTTCCCTCAAAAGCATGTTATTCCATTTGCCTTCCTCAGTAAACTTGGATCTAATTGAAAATTCCATGTGATGCTTCAGGCTGCATTTCTGAACATTAGTATCCATTACAGAAAATCACAGATGTAGCTTTCAGATGTACAGTAATCCATCTTCCAGTTAACTGCTGAGTTATTGGGGTTTTTTTTGGTACATATTCCAAAAATATAAACTTATTTCTCCATCTCCATTTTAATCATTAATAACAGCTCAATCACTTATTGAGCATATATTGTGTAAAACTCACTGTGCTAAGTACTTTACTTGGATTGCCTAATTTACTCCTCACAATATTCAAGTAGATAGTGCTACATCCCCAACTTATAGATGGGAAAATGGAGGCCTGGAAAGACTAAGTAAGTAGCTTGTCCAATGTCAAAGGTCAGGTACACATCTTCTGGCTCTAGTGTCTGAGCTTAAATAATCACTCTGTAGCTCATTTACTCATTCATTCACTCTACCAACAAATGCTTATTTGAAGCCTCTACATACCAAGTTCTGTGATGGCAATAGAGAGAGGAGAACGAGGCCCAGTCTATGCTCTCAAGGAGCTCACCTGCTAATGAAGGACAGACAAGATACCCATAAGGCATGGGGAGGACAACGGGGCATTAAGGGCAGGGTGCCGTGGGAACTCAGAGAAGGAGTTTCACACCCAGTGCCAGGGGTCAGGAAAAGCTTTCTAGGGGAAACAAAGTCTCACCTGGAACACAGAGGAGGAATTAGGAACTTGGTGGGAAGAATGAGGAATGAGGAGAGCAGAATACATTTCCAACAGAGAGCAGAGATGGGACATTTGCGAGAGCATGCGTGCCCTGCACAAAGCTGCTCCCTGCTCCCCACAGCGGAAACGTCGCATGGGAAGGCAGGCCAGCTCACAGGGGTTTTGTAGGCCAAGGTGGCAAGTCTCCACCCTCCAAATGGTCAAACAGAGAGAAAAATGGTAAGAGAGTGTCCCAAGGTCCATTCTAGAGCAGGGGAGGGAGCATCCGGCCCGTAGGCCATATAATCTGGTCTGATCCTGCCAAGGCAGCTGCAGGCGGGCCTCAAAATGCAATAAATCTAGCAGCTTTTTTCATAGAAACATACATTTTATGTTGACAATTTTGTATGGCTGGTGAATAAGGTTATAAATATCCAAAAGGCCCTTGGCAGGAAAAAGGTTCCCCACCCCTGCTCTAGAGGTTCTCTCGACTACTATTTTCCTCCTCTCAAGAAAAATCATGTTCTTCTTTATGAAAATAAGACAGTTTCTTTTTTGGGATTTGCCCCTACCCCTACCTTGCAAAAATTAACCCTTGATGGACTCCATGAAATCATTAGACTAGCTGTGCCCCAAATTTAAAGCACTGAATTGGTGCAGCAAAGCTGTGTCCCATCTTTGACTTAAATTAAATTATTCACTGGAGGGACTCAGCTACCAAGCTTTGGAGAGGGAGGAATGTGAAAAAACAATATGATTTTAACAGCTGGTACCAGAGCTCCTCTTAGAAGCTTTGTTTGGGAAATACCTTGGATCTAGGCCACTCCAACTGTAGAAGATGAGGCGGTGGGGGTGGGTTTGGAAGGAGACAAGAAGACAGAGATAAATTGCTCTGTATAAGAAGGGGAGGGAGAGATGCACACTGAACAATACAGTAGGTCCAATATTCCATTTTAATCTGTTTGTATTGCAGCATTGTAACCCCTCCATGGCCCTAAACCTCCAGGAAAAATCTACTATGCGCCCAAAGCCTTATGTCACTCTTTTGAGGATTGAGTGAGTTGGGTCGGTTCCAATGGGCAAGAGAGGGATATTGCACATGGAATGGTAAGATACATGATCTACAAGCTCAAGTATTTCAGCAAAATAGGAACTAGGAATAGATACTGACCAATAGCGTGCTTACTACTCAAGATCATTCTTCAAATTAGGAGCAGACTTGGGCCCAGAGCTGGGGTTGCGTGCCTCCCTTCCTCATGCCTCCAAGTCCTTCTCTCAGGGAAGGACAGCCACAGATTCGGCTGGCACTCAGCAGGGGCTCCCACAGGTAGCTCTGGCTAAACTTCCACATCTGACTAGCTTACCATTTGGAGAGATTCTGACTCTCCCTGCAAGAAAGGGAAGAGTTCAGCCAGGATGTGCGTGAGCATGAGAAAGCCAGCCACAGACCCAGCCAAAAGAGAAAGAAGACTCACCTGGGGTGGTCAGCAGCAAAGCAATGAGCAGGCAGACTTCTCCAAGAAATGCCAAGGACACGGTTGGAAACAGAGGGCTGACATGATAGGATATTCCTGACTGAAAGGAGCCTCCACACCCACGTTATGGGCAGGGAACAGGAAGAGCAGAGAAAAGGAGGCCCTTTTAGGTTCTTAATACATTTCCAAACACAAAAATACAAAGATGATGCTTCCTCTCATTGCAATAAAGATCCAATTAGGCATACTCAACATTTTTGAAAGGATTTCTGGCCTGGTTATGTTACAGAAACCTGCTGTCCATACAGAGGGGAGGAGAGAAGTGCCAGTGATTCTGTAGCTGCCCAGCCTGAGTCCTGGAGAATCCACTGTTGCAGCAATGCTGATGCCCAGAAACAAGCCAACTTCCAGAGCAGGGCTTAAACCAAATAAACCTGAAGGCTATCAATTTAGGAGGCAAGCTTAAAATAGCAGCCAGGAATGCGTGGGTTCCCTGGGACAGCTCAGATGACACGTCCCATCCCCGCCTTTAGTAAAACTGTGCACTGAAAGTGTTTAGTTGAGTTTCTGAGTTGCCAATATGTTTTCAGGTCAAGGAAGTCCATCTGAATGCAAACATACCAGGTGAGCAAATGCACAAAGGTTTTCACTTGGAGGGGCAGGTAGGGTAACCAGAGAAGTCAGACAAAATGTGGGTCCCCAGGAAAATCATTCCAGGGTTAGGAAAAGGGGTACCCACGGTGTCATGCCCCCAAGGTGAGGATTTCCAGTGAAACTAATGGGATGGTCTTCATGAAGATGGGTATTTGAAATGGACTCTGAAGGATGCATTTTCTTTTTAAAAAATATATATATTTTATTGATTTCAGGGAGAGGAGAGAGGATAGAAACATCAATGAAAAGAGAATTATTGACTGGCTGCCTCATGCATGCCCTCTACTGGGGATCGAGCCAGCAACCAGGGCATGCACCCTCTTTACTGGGAATCAAAGGAACTGTGATCTCCTGGGTCAAAGGTCGATGCTCAACCACTGAGCCATGCCAGCTGGGCCTTTATTTTAAGGAGTGTTTATTCTGTGACAGGTTATGGGACACAGCCATCAGCAGTGACCAGTCTTATGGGGGAGGGGAGATAAGGAGAGTCAGGCATTCTGAAATATTACAGTTAAACCCTGTTTTGTTTTGTTTTCTGTTTCATTTAATTAACATTTAGTCACCAGCAGCACAGACGGTAAAGTTCAAATGTGATTGATTAGGTGGAATGTAAATATTTGCTCAAAGCTGCGGGTGTTTGAAAGCAGAGCAGCCTTTCTCAAGAGATACAGAAATGCATGAAAATCACTTTTTTTTTGCAGTTTTCCCTCCTACAAGTAAAGAGAGGGGAAACATTCTAGGGTCCAGATCTCAATTTCATTTCTACTTTTTCCTTTAATTACAAAACCAATTGACCCTAGCCCAATTTGCTCTTGAGAGTTCACTAATCAAAACACACACACACAGTTCACTAATCTTTATTTAATGAGATAAAATTAAGAATTACTACCAAATGGACATTTTGCTTAAAAATTAGAATGTAAGCACCAAAAAAAGTTCCTCAGTGGAGCTCTACCCTGGCAGAGGCTCCACGATGAAATCTCTGCAGCCCACCATCTCATAAGGAGACCTGGCTGCCACAGTGGCTGCAGGAGTCATCACGTGCTCTGGAAGGCAGAGCTGCCTTTTGCTAAGAGCCATTGAAACTCCCCGGGATGTAGCTGGTCCATCCAGGTCTACATCACCAGAGCTCCACCAGGGTCCTTGTGTCCACAAGTACACTTGTCAATGGATCCTGGTGGGCCTTCCCTTCTACTGTTAGCCCACCACCATGTCAGCAAAGCTCCCTGGGCAGAACTGTGTGGCTCTCCTGCCCTGGGCTGGGATTTCTCGCTCCACAGTGCCAGGAAAATGGATTTCTGCCCTGACTGGCCTGTGTGGGCCCATTGGGTCATTAAAAGGATTCTAGTACCAATTCTCAAGTGTGAGTGTATGTGGTGGGGGAGGGGAGGTGTTCTCCACCTATCCAAGCAATTCTCTATCATCAACTGGGTATCCTACAATTCAACTCAATTCTGACACTATCTGCCTGGAGATAGCATCAGATCCCACAGGTGAAGGGCACCCACAAGACTGCCCCCTCCCTCAACATCAGACACCAGCTACAAACCCAGATTGCCAACTGTGCTTCTGACTGACTGGCAACAGATTGCAAGTTCCCATGTTCCTCTTTCTTGGATTTAATTAATTTGTTAGAGCAGCTCACAGAACTCAGAGAAACATTTTACTCACTAGGTTATCAATCTATCTATATACATATAAAAGCCTAACATGCAAGTGTCTTCTCGGGAGTTCAACTAACCAGGAGTTTGATTGCTTGCTATGATGTGTGCTGACCACCAGGGAGTGATGTGGAATGAAGGAAGGCCCCAGCTGCAGCTGTTAGGGATCCTACCCGTGCACAAATTTCATGCACTGGGCCTCTAGTTTATTATAACAGGAACAGCCAGATGGAATAGATATGTATGGCAAGCTCTCTAAACCAATAGGCATGACTGATTAAGTCATTGGCCATTGGTGATTGAACACAACTTCTAGCCCCCCACCTCCCCTTGAGGCCAGGGGGTAGGACTTAAAGTTCTAACCCTCTAATCACAAGGTTGGCTCCACTGGCAACCAGTCCCATCCTTAAGGGCCTTCTCAAAGTCATTAACCCAATAAGACTTCTCTATGCCACGCATCACTTAGGAAATTCCAAGGGTTTTAGAACCACTATGCCAGAAAAGGGGATGGAGACCAAATATAGACCCATTACAGATCACAATATCACAAGACAGATTTGGATTTGTCCAGGAGTTTGCGCAGTGAGATGACTGGGCAGAGCATTAAACAGACTAAGGAAACCTGGGTCCTAATGTAAAGTGACCAGATTTAAAGTGGTACGCTATTGACCTGGGAGGCGGGGGGTTCTTTTTTTTTCTTTTTCTTTTTTTTTTTATTATTACTTAAAATATTACAAAGAGTAATCGGGACTTTTTTAAAACGCCACGGGACGCGGGACAAACTGTTAAAAATCGGGACTGTCCCACCAAAAGCGGGACATCTGGTCACCTTATCCTAATGCCATTCCAGCCACCATCTCTTTTTTCAATAAGGATTTATTGAAAACAGCAAAATGTTACCTGCCCTCAGAGAACTCAGAGTCTAGTACTGATTTGCTGGGTGGAATTGAGAAAGTCATCTTGGCTGCTTCAGACAGACACATGCCCACACTCATCTTTCATTTCCTTGACCACGCCATGCTCTCTCTCCCATCCTAGTCACTGGGCGAGTTCTCTCAGTCTAGATAGTTTTCCTCTATGCAGGTAAGTCGCCATGCATCTCGTGTCTGCTGGTTCTGGCCAGAGGTGGCCCTCCAGCGATTAGTACAACCCCTGACCCACAAGAGGGGCTCAGTGAGGGGTGAACTTACTCAAAAGTAGCTTCTATGCTAGTAAGACAGTTAAAACAACAACAACAAAAATATCAGATATCTTAGTTGAAATCAGAAATCTGGCCCTTGCCAGCTCTATGATGTAGGCGACTTGTTAATCACACTGAGCCAGTTGTTGCATCTGTAAAATGGAGAAGATGCCATTGACATCTCCTGGTAATGGTGGGAAGGATTCAATGAGGCCATGTATGCAAAGTATGTAAAACATAAGAATTCCTCAAAACCAGCAGCTCCCGTCACTATGATCTTCATTATTATTGTAGCAATGACCCCTGGCAACCACTCATTATCTACTTTCTGTTGACATAGATTTGCCTCTTCTGGACATTTCATATAAATGGACTCATAAAATAATTGGTCTTTTGTGACTATGAAGCCACTCTTAAAAATATATATATTCTTATTGATTTCAGAAAGGGAGAGAGAAAGGAACAACAATGATGAGAGAGAATCATTGATCGACTGCCTCCTACACATCCCAAACTGGTGATCGAGCCCACAATCCTGGCATGTGCCCTGACGGAATCGAACTGTGACCTCCTGGTTCACAGGTCGATGCTCAATCACCGAGCCACATCAGCAGGGCTAGGAAGCCACTTTTTAATGGGAGACTCAACAGCAGACTCTCTGGTTGCTCACTAAACTATTACCCAGAGCTGAGCTGTCAGATACTGTAGCCACTACCTGTGTGTGGCCATTTACAGGAATTAATGTTGCATGTATTAAACATCAGTTATCAGTTCCTCATGTCACCAGCCACATGTCAAGCGCTTACCAGCCACCCAGAGCTAGTGGCGGTCACATTAGACAGCACAGACGTGGGATACTGCCTTCCCTGCAGACAGTACCTAAGTCCTAATGTGCTCCCTGCTCCTCCTGGCATTGGGAAGTTACCCTCATAGCAGACAGCGAGAGCCAGGAACAGCTCTCGAAGGAAAAGGGGAGGGAGAGAAGAAGGGAGGGAATGAGGGGTTAATTAGAGCTAACCCCTCCTCCTGCCCTGCCACCCCCACCTCGGTGCTGCTCTCAGTGCCAGGGAGCTCCCCCCAACTCTCCCCTCCAGGCCCGAAATGCGCTCTGTTTAGTTAAGCTCATCCAAAAGGCAGATATGCCAAAGCCTTTGGACGCACTTCAAGGAATCCAGCCTCTACCTCAGCCCTTTGATGATTTCTGGAGCGTTTCATGCCAGAAGGTGATCTGAGGGGCTCCTTAATGAGACTGAACAGTCCTAACCAGTTTCCGGCCAGTAGTGGCTACTTTATGTGCCAAGACATGACCACTAAGACTGACGACACCCCAAGGCCAGCGCCGTGGCACCTTGGCATGCTCAGGCAGAAGGGGGCGCAGAAACCACCAACCCCCCGCATCGCTCCAGGCCTTTCCTGGGGCTGTTCGTCAGCTCAGCTGCAGTGCCTTTCCTCTATTGGCCAAAGATGCTTCAGTCACCGGGCAACAGGTTGTTTCAAATTGTGGGTTTGGGTGGATTCAGATGTTCAGAGAGCTCAGACTAAAAGATGACTGAAGGACAAACAACAACAAAACATTACGTTCAGGAAAAAAAACACCCCTTTACTAATCAAAGGGCCCTTTGTTCCAAAACACTGTGCAAAAGCCATCAATCGTGACCTTTTAAAGTTGTTTTAAAGGAATATAACTAAGTTGGCTAATACCCTTTTGTTTAGAACTCCGCTGAAAGGTCTATCTGCTTTCTTCTACTTGAGTAGCCAACTTATTTAAAAAGAAAGACAACTTCACAAATGCTTCTTCTGATACGTTTGCTTGTCTAAGTCAATGCTTTTGTCTTGAATTTCTCTTTCTCAATGAGTGGCAGTGGGGGAATTTCAAGAATCGATAGTTTACATTTCTAAGATACAGGAGCAAAAGATAACCAGGTGGACGGATATTTACTAAACTCTGATAAATGTTCACTTGCTAACAAGCTGTTCTTGTAGTGAGGGTTGCTGTGTTTCCTGGTCCCTTGGTTTTCAAAACCATCCTTCACCGAACGTTGCCCAGAGGAGATGTAGCAAAGCAAGATGTGGTTAGGTGGTTGCTTTAGACTTGTGATCTGAGGCAACACAGCAGGAGTGGAGAAGTGGCTCTTTGGGGTTCCCAGTTCAGCTGTTCATATGTCCCATCTCATGTCATCCTCACAATAGCTTTATGAGGTTGGTGCTATTCTCGTTTCTATTTTGGAGCTGAGGAACTGGAAGTTTAGAGATATCAAAGAGTCCATCAAATTTCCATGGCCACCAAGCGGAATTGCTGGTGCTAGATGCTGGGGTCCTGACCATTTTCATCACATGACAACTTGTGCCAGTTGGTATGGAAAAAAAAAAGGAAAAGAGCCTGGGTATCTGAGGATCAAGGATCCCAGAGGCCTGAGAACAGGCTTAACAGAGCTGGGCCTGTTTTGCAAGATGTTACTTTACAGGTAGTTCCTACTTTGGCCAAAGGGGCTTCATAAAGCAAGCAGAGGTTGTGTCTCCTCGAATGAATTATATCTGCTAGTCAGAGAGAACTTCTGTGAGACTAGAGTACCAAGGATGTTTTAGTCACTCTCCTACTGAGAGCTCTCAGAGCTACAACTGCCCCCACCCCCACACACACACTTGTAGGAAACCATAAATGTGTCTTAGCTTACCTTTTACGAGCTCAGAGTATTCCCATTTTCAGGCGACCACAGTGACTACAGACTATCAATTTGACAAGTGAAATCAATCCATCAGTACATATTTATTGGCCTCAACTTATGTACGGCATCGTGGTAGATTGACTGCAAAACCAGCCCAAGTCTCTGCCCCTCTCTGCCTCACATATGCTTTGTAATGAGACTTTGCAGCACCTCCCCCAATAGGTAGAATTTTCGCCACCCCTGTGCAGTGCATCTGGGCAGGCCATACAATGTGCCTTGGCCAGTAGAATAAAGCAATGAGAACTGCAGCCCCTTTTCAGAGCTTAAACTTCAGGGCGTTGTACACTTTAACCCTCTATCTTGGAACTCTTCCACCACCAAGAGAAGAGCCTTGACTAGAGTTCTGGAGGATGAACGATCAGATAGAAAAGGCTGAGTTATCTCAGTATAGTCCAGCCGGCATCCAATCAACCACTCAGACAACCTCTGATGCATGAGCAAGGCCAACCAAGGTCACCGGAGCCTGGCACACCTCAGCAGAGCTGTCCCATCAACCTGGAGCCTTTCGAGAACTAACAAATGGCTACTATTTTTTAAACTATATTTTAATTAATTTCAGAGAGGAAGGGAGAAAGAGAGATAGAAACATCAATGATGAGAGAGAATCATTGATCAGCTGCCTTCTGCACACCCCACACTGGGGATTGAGCCCATAATGCAGGCATGTGCCCTGCCCGGGGAATCGAACCATGATTCCTGGTTCATAGGTCAATGCTCAACTATTGAGCCATGCCGGCTGGGGCAAATGAGTACCTGAAACCCTAATGTTTAGGGCCTGGGGAGATAGGTGTCAACAAGCTAGAATCTGCTTCACCAATTATATCAAGGCTGGAGGGTCCAAAAAAAAAAGATTAGCTACCACAAGCCTCACTATTACTTACCGTTTTCTAGACAATAACAGGTTCCATGTTGCATTGGGGGAAATAATCACTATTTCTGAAGAAAGGGTTTGAGACAGAAATGGCTCAGAATCAGGCTAACAGAGCAACAGCTTGGAAGCAGGCGGCCTTGGTTACAACCCTGGTCCCAGCATGTATGTCTACATGGAAAAGTCACTCTCCTTCACTGGTACCCACTGGCATTGACTCAGAACCAGATGAACTTAATATAAGGCCCCTGGCTCCCTAAGCAGGTTTATTACGAAAGGGCCAGAGCCTGGTTTCTTCCCTGTAAGGTGGGCTTTCTCCCTGGTTTTCCCTAATGAAGGAATGCTGCCTCCTTCAGCATGTGTGTGAAATAGATTTTTGGGGAAAATAATCCTGCATGGAGAACTGCTTGTGGTTATTTATAGCTGGCTCTTCTTAGGAGAGGGCAAGGACATGAATCCAAGTGTTAAATGGTTGCAACCAGCCGTGAATCACTCCTCCCTCAGTAGTCATGGCTTCTTCTACATGGTGGGGATCCTAGCCAGTGGCCTTTCTGATGGCCACAGAGCATAAGCTTGGCAAATTCAAGACAACTTACCTGAAATTAAGGGAGAAGTCTTCCCTAAGTGTGTACATGGAGTCAAAGAAGTCACCACAAACTGTACACAGCTCACTATCTGCATGAACCACAGCACAATCAAGAATCAAGTGCATTTTGGGAATGAATGAAGACCTTTGAAGGAGCTGACCCGAAGGTAGGGCGCTGGGAACTTTAATAAACTGTGGGGGTTACAGGCCAGTATCAGGCCTTCCCAGGACCTACAAAGACCACACAAACTCCATCCTGTGCCTGAGACCATCAAATCCTCTATGTGCAAGGGATCTTGGAGTCTATTTACTCTGACATACCTACTAATATAAAACCTTACCTCTAGAAACCTCAGCAAGTGATGAGCTAGCCTCTGCTCAATTTCTCTGGGCTCAGGGAACTCACTACTGCCACGACAGCCTGTTCAGCTGTGAGGAAGGTGAAATGGTTACTATTAATATCATTATTATCATTGATGGAGTCAGTGTTTATCTCCTTGTAATTTTTTAGTTCTACCCTCTGAGGCCAGAGACCAAAAAATACTGACCCAGGATACAGACCTTCATTTGAAAAGAAAATTGATTGTTTTTTCTCCATAAAACTGTTCCAAAAACATCCTTTGTTGCTATCCACTGGGTGGGACAGTGGTGTTCTGAGCTCCAAGAACCCCTGCAAACTTCATCCCTGGGTCTCACTTGATGAGGTTCTACCTAATCCAGACAATCGAGCTCATCCCTCCTTTACTCTTCTTCAGAGCACCCAACCTTCCTGCTCAGCAGTTGCCACAGAGTGTAACGAGACCATTTGCGTTTTGTTTGATATCTGTCTCTTCCACTGGACTGTAAGTCCCACAAGGACAGAGACCATTATCTCGTTTTCATTTTTGAATATTTAGTGACTAGTATGATGCCTGAGACATAGAAGGCCCCTGAAGTGTGCTGCATAGATGACAAATTGAGTCTGGAGGACATGATGCATGATTAAGAGGGGAGACTCACTGACCCCATGCCATACAGTCTGGTTGAAATGAGGTGCCTCTTGAAAATGAAGCCAAGTGTAGTGTAGCTTTCCTCACAGCAAAACTCTCCCAGTACCTCCAAGGACCCCCCCTCCTCCGAGCCAGACCCGATCCTTGAATCCCCCAGCTGGCAGCACTGAGGGGAGGGGAGGGGAGGGAGCCTTGTGAAGACCACACTTACTTAGCTCAGGCCTGCTCTGACTTCCTCACCACCCAAAAGAGTTTTCCACCATGCCACAAGAGCTTGATCACACCCACAGTGTGGGTTTCTTCAAGCCACAGGCTTGACAAACTGAGGAAACAAATGTGGGGAAGGCCTGCCTGAAAGAAAAACATTTAGAGTGTATAAGTCTTATTTTCCAAAACAGAGTGCCCTGAGAAAGCCGGGTTGGACACCAAGGCTCTGGTCAGAGGTGTGATACAAAACCTGGGCAGTAGAGGGCAGCAGAGACTCACAACGTGGACATGCTGTGACCACTCTCTTGGCGATGAGTATTCTCAGTTATCCCTCCTCTGACATCCTCATCAGAAGATGGGTCCCTGGTACATGGGTTGGAATTCCTGGTATCGGAATCCTAATGATTAGCACATACTGACAAATACTTCCCCTACCAATGGGCCTTGAAATTAAACTGAATCCATGTATCTGTGACGCTTTCCACAGCCGACGGAAGCAAATGAAATGCTCTATCAGATTTATCACCTGGAGATTGGAGAAGCATCAACTAGTCATCTTCCTGACACAAGGCGAATCAAATAGATTTCGTCTTCCTAAATGATGTATTTTCTCTCTTTCCTCTACTCATTCTCCCCAACATAGAATATCCAGAGAAAGAACAGATGGCAGAACTACAGCTCGCACACTGGCTGGGAAACACACCCGTAGTTAAGGATGGCATTACTTTACAGGTTATTAATTTCACACATTCGAGGGATTGATGAGTCTCCTCTCATGGCTCTTCTGAATTACACAGGACCAAGAAAACGATTTTCAAAGGTGCCCAGAGAGGCTATCCCGAATACAATTGCGTTTGCCTTCAAGCTGGACTTCAGTGTAACGGCAGAGGTTACGGGCAAGGTCTAGGATGGAGTACAGGAAAGAGGGTGCGTCCCTCGGGCTCCCCTTTAGGCACTTCCCTAGGGCTCACCCTTCCTCTGAATGAGAGAGTCTTCTCATACAGAGTGAACACCAAGCTCTTCAAGGGCTCAGTAGGGCAAGTGCCCGAAGACAACTGTCCAATCAGGGGAAGAGTGAGCTGACCTCCTCCCTTGGAGCAGCCCCTTGCATTGTATTCCTTCTGCTACCATCTCTAGGCCCCACAAGGTCACTCGCTTTTCTGTATTTCCAGCCTAAGTATGGAACCAAAATCCTTTTCCTTATTTACTATTCCCTCAACCCAAACAAGGCAGCCTTGACATTTTAAAAGACTAAAATCAGAACTTCACTAAAGATTCGTGATGCAAGAGGACAAAACCAAACCAAGAAATGAAGACCTATGCAAGTAGAAGCGCCTAGTTCTGAGGATGAATTTAAATACATGTGCAGCTAAATTTACATGCAAATTTAAATGGCTTCCTATTTACTTGGCTCTTGCTCTCTACCAGGCAGTGGTCTGGGTGTCTTCCATTCCCCAACACAACACACTGCCTGGGAGTGCTGGGAACTGAAGGGCAGTTAGAAGGTAGCCAAGCAGCCCTTCCCAGGAGAGGGGTTCTTAACCTTCAGTGTTTTGAGAATGACAGGGGTGTGAGTGCAGCCTGCAGGCTCTCCCTCAGAAATCGGAAGGAGGACAATGCTTGCAAAGCCTCAGGATTTGGGTTTTTTAGCAATGACCTCAAGAGAAGTTCATGTCGATGGTCCATCAATCAGACTTCGAGAAACAACAGTCTTGAGTCCCGAAGTGACTGTCTCCCCAGATCAGGGGACTGGAGCTTCAGACTTAACAGAGACCTCCCACTTGGACCTGTTCCCTCTGGGGTCACATGTGGACAGCCTGCCTATACTGTGTGCGAGTGGGAAAATGCAACTGTTGAGGCATTATTTTGGAGAGTGGGGCCGTATGTTCTGGGTCTTTTCACCTGTTCAGTTAGACAGAGTGAATAATTTATTACAAAAGGAAAATGGTCAGAAATGCAAACCAGAACAATGAAACCTGCCTTTACTGCAGAAGGCATTGAGCTCCGCCCGCTCAATGAAGGGGCACCATCCACAGAAAGCAAACGAAGTGAGGATACAATATCTCAAAAGATTAGAACTTGGCAACTTTTTCATGCCATGTAAAGGAAACCCACGATGTCATAAACTCCAGGGACAAAAGTCACCCCCTTCATGGAACTGTCTATGAGCAATAGAGGTAGCAGGAAACTTGAATTGGGCTATAAAAAAATTACAAAGAAAGATTAACATCTAACTTTCTCCCATCACATGGACTACACAGCAGCCTGTTGCCACTTCACAGCCAAATGCCCTGAACCTCTGACTCACTGTTGCAAAAGGATGAACAGAAGCTTTTCCCCTTCTGCGTGAGATGCTGACCTTGTGCTAACCTGGCAACACTGTTCCTCTGGAAACTTGATAAAGACAGGATGTCAGCTGTTACTAAGCAACACTGCTCATGGTGAAAATGACCCTGGAGCGTGAAACCCATCTGGACTGGGAAGAGCTGTCACTGAAGTCTAAACGCTTCTTGGGGAATAAACCATCATTTGTGACTCTACTAGTCGGGCTAGTCCTTTTGGGAAACCCTGGAAGTTATGCATATGGAGCTGCTGTAAGAGGTCCTGGCTCCTGTGGGAATGTGGGTTTTCAGCTAAAGTGATTCCTGCACCTGCCCTATGAGGGTCTGGTACCCTCACACCTGAGCTGTCACCTGAGGGGGGAGGGGACAGCAATATCACCTGGATGGTGGTGTGGGCTGCTGCAAGAAACACTCCACTGGAACAGAAACACCTGCCCTGCCCTGCCAGCCACCTATTTTCCTACCTATGCCCTTCTGGTGGAACAGAGCTGTGTGCAGCCTAGAATGCTGTTCCCAGGGTGACTGAGCAGATGCCCTGGTGAGCATTACACTTGCCCAAGGCCACATCCCTGGGAACTATTCTGGCTTAAGAGACGGGTGCAACTTCTCACACATACTAGGCTTTTTTCCTCCTATGTCATATGAGGTCCCTAAGTCTGGCAGCTGCTAATTCATCCTGCCTGCCTGGCCTCAACCGCAGGCCTAATGGTTCACTGAGTTCCACTTCCAGACAATCCCCCAGAGACTTTTTTCAAGTTCAACGCTACTCCCTAGTTCAAATGTCTAGGCTGGCTTTCTAAGCCCTCAGACTCTAAGGGCCTCTGGTTGGAGGGTCATGGTGACTCCACAGCTGATTCCCACAGAGATGATCACTCGTTGAGCTCTGACACTCTCCCTGGCCCGGTGCACAGCTCTGGAATGGCAGAGGTCTCCTGAAGACCAAGGGAGGCCCTACCCCAACAATGAAATGATCTTGCAGAAGTTTCCCCATGACAGGCCCTGCCTAGGACAAGAGTTTATTAATAGAGTGACCCCAGCAGATGTCCTCTTAGATTAGCTCCTGGACCAGAGCAGCAGGATGAGTCATTCCTCCCAGCCTTCCCTTCCTTTTCTGTCATCAAAACTCTGGAGACAGAAATCATCGCAAATGACATCACTTCTCTGAAGCCCCCACCAAGCCTTCCTGGCTACATTCATCTCTTTCCTTGCAACTTTGAGCATCTCCCTTTTATAGAGCAACACCACCCTCTCCTCCCTCCTGCCGCGCCCCCCCCCTTCCCCACCCCTACCACCGCCCACCCAAGGCTGTGAGACCCTGAAAAGCAGTCTTAATTAGTTCTCTCTGTCACTACAACAAGCAAAATGCTGGACATAAACAGTGACCAAATGAACAGATGAAACAAGAAACAGAGGCACCCCAACCCTAGTCTTTTCTGTGTGACTCGGACCACTGAATTCATTCCATCTCATTTAAATCTATGTCAAGATCCTGGCTAATGGCAGGGCAAGGCAGCTTAGTCACGGTTATATCTTCTGATCACTAACTCAGATAAATCACTTGGTTCACCAACCACAAAGTGACAAGTTTATAGAGATTCTAGATCAATGGACCTAGCGTGGCTCGGACATGACATCGTGCTGAAGGCTGTAAAACTGTGTCTCCAGCCACGTCTGACTTTCCCCTTCCCGGTGACAGACCGGAGTGAGCAAAGAGGAAGGAGGGCACAGAGTGAAGACCGGAAGAAGAAATCTACCAGGAAGCCAGGAAGCGCCAACGGGGTGCACATCTGACAAGGCTACGTGGCCAGTGAAACCGGAAGTCATTCACACTTCACAGTGACATGGTGACAGAAAACCCCAGGCTCACTTTACAGAAGGAGAAACCGAGGCCTGGAGAAGCCATGCGTGAGGCCATAGTAGCCAGCAGAGAGCTTGATCTCAAGTTTAAGAGCTTTCATGCCCTGCCAAGGTCACGGGTTGTAACTCATAGCAGAGGTCAGTAAAAATGGACAGCGATCTTGTCTTATTATTTCAAATAGCTTCTTAAAATAATTCACCTCATTTCAAAGAGTATTTTCTGCCCAAGGGAATGAAAAAAAAAAGTGGTGTCTTTAGAGAAGCGTGTAGATAAACTAGTCCCTCATTCGCTGTTCAGGGGAATTAAAAATAGACATACCTTTTGGGAGGGAAATTGGGCAATGTTAAATCAGCTGTAAAATGTGCATATTCTTTAATGCAGCAATTCCACTGAAACTGGTGTATATGTGCAAAAGAGATCTATAAGGATGTCAATTTTAGTCCTATTTACAATATCAAAAAAAAATAGAAGCAATCTAAACCAAGTATTGCAAATATTAAGGTAAATTCATATGGTTGAGCACCAGGCAACTATTATGAAAAAGGAACGACCTATGAAAAAGCTATCCTTGATCTGTTGATTTTACTTATAAGATTTTAAAAATCATATGCACATGTGTGTGAGAGTAGGTATGTATGCAAGTGCATATTACTCCTGTAATAATTAAACAAACTGTTACTTATAATGCACTTAAAATAGTACCAGGCAAATAGTAAACATTAGGAAAAATTTATCTACTAAAAGATGATAGTATAGATTTGAAGAAATACAAGAACTACAGTGGCTATTTCTGAAAGGTGGTATTATGTAGTGTTCTTTTTCTTTTAATAAATTTGTGTTGTTTGAATATTGTTAAATAATTTTTATAATGCAAATGTAATAAAGATACACTTTCTATAAAATGAAGAAAATCATATTCTTCAGAAGAAAACATCTTCCACATGCACAGAATTCAGTCTAGGAGTACAATACATTTCAATCCCACCTGGAGGACCACATAGTTCCGCAATGTATTTGCTATCTGGCAGCATGAAGCCATTCAGAGGATGTGAGGAAAGAAGAGGAAGAGAAAACAGATAATATCACAAATACTGAATAAGACAGGTAATTCCTCTCCGCTGAAAATCTGTGATTCTGGTCTGAAGCCCAGAGCCACTCCGAGTCAACAGAGGAAGAGGACAGCCACCGGGCGTCCGGCATTCCTCAGCCTGCTCTGCAGTGCAGCCCGCTGACACCGCCCCAGGCCAGGCAAGGCTGAGCCTGCTCGTGCCTGCAGGAGTGAGGAGTGGAAACCACAGGCGGACCTCACCGGGAGACCCATAGGGAAACGACAACTAGGGAAATTACCAGGATGTTGCGCTGCACAGGAACATTTCTGGTTTTTATGTCTCAACTGTGTGCTTGGTCACTTCATGGAACGAGTAAGGAATTTAGGGTGACGTATGGCTTTTCTTCCCTCTCGCATTTCAGGTGATTGTTTGCTGTCATCAGAACTAAATTTATAGATGATGATAAGAGGGGACTTGCATCTCTGGACAGGAAATCTTGGGGAGTCCTTTAGCATTTCCCCACAAAGTATAAAGTGCTCCAATGAAAAAATTGCCTGTCACAATGTCCTTTTATTCCTCTTAGTTCCTTTTAAAAATTGGGACTGTGTGTTGAAATATTTTTGTCATTTATTAACAGAATATTTGAAATTCTCACTTAACTTATTTATGTATTAGATCAACGGCTAGGCGTGGAATTCCCAGGTCAATGGGTTACATATAAAAATCTGTGAGTTGGTTCACCTAGGAGTGGAATGCCAGAACAATGCACCCGGGGCCTGACTGACTCACAGGAGGGACAGGTGATGAGATTATATCACAGACCTCATTTGAAAACGGTCCCTACCTCAACTGCAGCACCAGCCACAATGAACTGCGATTGACCTGCTCACAGGTGTGTATCTCTCCAAGTGAAGGATGTGCTTACGGCCAGGGGGTTGAGTTACTTCTGTTCCCTCATCACGCACAAGATTTTGTGTGTACTTTGGCTACCGCATAAGCTGTGATCAAGATCGGATTCAAGGGAGAACAGGCGACCATGAAGAAAGGAGGAGGAAATATGACAATCACACGGACTTGTCACCCCAGGATGGTGAAAAGGTTTCAGTATAAAAATATCCAGATCTTCCCCAAGTCTGCTTTAGCCAAGATCCCTCACCCCTGGAACCACGGTCAGTTGTTTTTAGCCTTCAGAATCCTTAAAAGGACTTCGTGAGCATCATAGCTCACCCAACATTGTCACATGAGTTACCCCACTGCATCCTCATTACAGAGATCTGAGGGCTCAGGCCAGAGCCAGAGGTCAAATTGGAGTTGAACCTGGATATGAATTCTAGGGAAGACAAGTTACTAAATTAGCCCTTTATCTATAAAATTGGTTGAGTGACGTTTACGTCACAGCATGCTTATGATGATCAAGTAAGAAAGTGAACATCCAAGTCCTTGGGACACAGTATGTGCTCGGTAATTAAGTATGACTTCCCTTTCTTCTGACACCGAAGTCTAACCCTTGGGCAATGCCTAGTCACAGCCACAGTCCTTTAAGAGGCCTCCCAGCTCTCTGGCTGCTCAGCGCACACATGGCAATCCCTGCCCAGGACAGAGGTAGGTTGGTGGCTATTCAGCAGTGATGGACAGCAGCTGGCTAGGCTGCCTCGGTGGCCCTGGCTATGTGGTAGGGACTGGAACATGGTTCCAGCCACCAACTCTGTATCCTCTCATACCTGTTCCATTCACAAGGACTTTCTCTTTATTTCCTCAATTTCTGGGACTATGGTCTCATAACCGTCCTTCAGATTTTTACATGACAGTTTCTCCGTAAATGATCATGAGACAAAGGTAGGTTGGTCCAACAGAGGACACAAGTTCCCCTAACATCTTCCCAACTCTCCCTGTAGCTCAACCTGCACTTCTCAAACTAGCCTTTACTGGATCAGGCCGCCAGCATTTCCTTTCCGCTTCCATGAAAAGCACAGTATTAATCATGATTCTGGAATCAAAGTGCCTGGGCTCACTTCCCACTATACCTCTCACTATTTCTGGGTGACCTCAGCAAGTACTTAACCTCTCTCTGCCCTGGTTTCATCCTTTGTAAAATAGGGATCAACATAGCTAGATTGGGGAAATTCAATGAGGCACATAGTAGGTACTCATAAAATGTAGCTATATATTTGTATTAAAAAAACAAAACCTTTCAATATATTTTATATGTGTGTACACACACACAGACATAATATATGGTGAGCGTTCTGAAGGGTACGCATAGGGTGGTTTATATTGGAATCCCTCAGGGAGCATATAAAGGAGAACTTTTATTTGATACATACTTGTACAGGTTTAAAAGCATATATCATTTCTGTAGTTTAAACACACTTTTAAAAAGAACACACTTTAAAAAAGAACACACTTGGGCATTGTGAAGAAAGGAGGGAGAGGAGGGGAGGAGAGGTTGGGGGGAAGAGAGAAAAAAAGAAAAATGGTTTGCTTGCGGCCGAAGCCAAGGGCTGGATCACGTCTTGACTGGGTGAGACATCGTGGTTATAGCTTCACTGCTAGTTGCAGAGTTCCCAATGCCATGTATGGGAAGCTCTTGCCGGGTGTCCCTGTCAGCCTTATAGAAACTCCCTACCCAATCTCTCGGGTGTTCTGGGAGGAGGGGTACCCAGCTCCGCTAACCAAGTCACCCTGAGCTGGAGGGGTGGAGGGAGGTTCTGATTTCATCCATAGTCGGAGGGCTGCCCAGGCTCCAGGGACACTTCAGGCAGTGAGAGGCAGCTCTCCTGCATCTCAGGAGAAGAGGGGCACATCCTGAACAAACCCTAGGAAGCATCCACGAGGTAGGAAATGCTTCTAAGAGCCCTGAGCATGTCCTCCCAGCGAGTCTAGACCAGGCTTCCTGGGAGAAATGAAGGAGAGCTCTGCCTAGTGTAGAAAAACCTTCTAAGCTGCCTCAGTTTCTCTGTTTCTCCAATGTCTAACGAGACACACACTAAAGCAAGCAAAAGTTTGTTTCCCTGGCTCTGTGCAAGAGCCCCCACAGGGCCACTCACTTTTTATCTCCATTCTACAAGCTCAGTGCTATGTATAGTAAAAATCATATCCTTTTTTGGTAAAAGTTCCATCATCAGAACACTAAGAGCAATGTAGCCTACTCCTTATATGTAGTCAAGATCTTCATTAAGCCAATCCACATTTCTGACTTTTCTCGAAGGGTGAAAACTCCTTGTAACTCCCCTCACATCACTCCTGACGGGTAAAAAGCTTTATTAGCTCACAAAATGCACAGCCCAAGAAGCTTGCCCCTCTGGACAACCATCAACTCTACAGAGCATGCTCTAGGAAACTTTATTTTTCAGTTGCAAACCTACATTGCTTCTATCTGTAGCCAGGTTCCTTAAGGGCCCCACCCAGACAAATTCAGCTATTCTCGCTGGCAGTGATGTCTCTTAATGTCTTTGCTAACGAAGTTCCTGCCACGCAAATATGTCCTGTGACCTGTCCCCACCACCCTATCAGCAACCCTGCCTGGGCTCAAAGGAACTGGATCTGCTCTAAGAAAGATGACAAAAAGTACCCCAAAGAAGGTGACTCACCTTTCTCATGGCTGCTTGGCGGTGGGGGTGGGGGTGAGGAGGTGACCGGCTTGGACTTGTCATAGTTGTTAAAGCTCTGACTGCGTCGGTTGTTAGCAGCGGCCGACCCTCCCCGTGTTTTGGCTTCGCTGCTTGCAGTGGATACTCTTGTGGTAGGACCTGGAAGTCTAAAATGCAAAAGCAACAGAGTCACAGGTACAGTCTCAGAAGAACAGAAGTGCCCCAGGAGGAGCCGCAACCATGCGGGAGGCAGAAGAAACCGTTCAAGAGTCGGTGTCTGTGAAGTTTGCTGGTCAAAGGGTTTAGTGGAACCACTACAAACAAACAACTAGGCTAGCAGGGATCCCAGTAAACTCCCAACAGCAAAATGTGAGCAGTTTCCCTTTTTCCTTAAAGCAAAGGGAGACAATTTGGAAGGGAAAAAATAACTATACGAATAGACTTGGTGATTAAAAGTACGAAGCTCATCTTCCTTTTTTTCTTGGATGCATATTTTTACTTTATAATGGGGCCAATCCACATCCTCTCTAATTCTATCAAGCGTGGAACATAAAGGCCCATTAAGACTCCCAACTGTTGGCCCTGCATGTGCATCGTGTCTAGTAGGTGCTGAAAAGGGTGTTTGCCATAATCCAGACATATATTAAGAAAAATGTAATTTATAATAATTAGAAAGGAAACTGCTTCCACTCAGAATCTAACACATCTGCAATGAAAACGTACAGCCTGGCTGGAAACACTGTTCAGACATACATTTTCCTTCAACACCTGACAACCTGTCTCCATTGGCATTACTCTAGGGCTGAGGCCCAGCTTCTCTGTGCAGTGGATGGAGCAAATCATATGTTCTTTTTGTGAAACCAGGAGGAATCTGTTAGCCTAAAGACACACACACTTTCCCTTTAAATAAAACACCTCATTTTGGGAGGTTCGGGAAATAAACTCAGCAGACTTTTCTGCAGTGTGTTTAAAGATATTATGGCCCATTCCCTAAAGAGTTAAGGGTAAGACCCCACGTCAGAATTTTGGTTGAAAGACCACTAAACAGGCTGTATCCAATAATCAAAGCTGAAAGATGAATAAATGGTGAAATATTTAGTTATATCTTTCTGGTAAAGCCCACTTAGCCGTGTTTAAAAGCCACTGGAACCCCAGCCGACGAGCATTAGATCTACTGATAAGTCTGAATTTTCAACTCATAAAACTTTCAGCTTTCTCTTTCCATGCAAATCTGCAAGCACTGACGAAGTCTGCAGTCTGGAAGCATTTTAGATCTAAGCAGGCAATCACTTTAAACTTTTCCTTGCTGGCCAAGCAAGAAAGATGGTTGGGGGTAAACAGAGAACATGAGCTGGTGTGAGAGGACTGTAAATTTGTTCAGTTAAGAAGAAGCTGGCCCAGTGCCCTGACTGGGAGATGGGGGAGAAGAAGGGGGTGAGCTCTTCCCCCCAGAGGCATCACTTCCCACTGCACTAGGAGGGCCTGCCTCTCTGTTCATTTTCCCTCTCTTGTTTGGAGAAGATATTCACCCATAAAGATAGGCACAGAGTGGGGTGCAGGACCAGCAGTGCCAGTGCCTGTGCTTGGGAACCAGATGTGGCCAGCACAACCGATCGAGGGGGTCCAGCAATGGGACCTTGGTAGCTCTTGGTTCTGCTTCCAATGCAAACAGCATCCTGCAAGTCCTCCACTTCAGTGCAGAGTAGACACAGCCAACGGTAGAGCTTCTGTAGGTACAGACATGGGCTCCTTTGGGCTGGACTCTGCAGGAGTCTTTATGCCCAGATAAGCCATCACTTGTTCCAAGATGATGCCACAGCAACGGTATTAAGTGGTGCCGGGTATCATGGGGCCACAGAATTCTACTCCAGTGTGGAATTTGCAAAGAGCAGGGAAGCAAAAAGCAGTGAAGAGGCAAAAGGTGCTTTGCTTTCAGAATTGTTGGGGAGCCCCCACTGCCCTGACCTGGGGCTGAACTGCAGATTTTTCATGGCAGCACAGGGCCTTTGGAGAGACAGGAAATCTAAGTATTGGCTGGGATGGGTACAACCTGGAGTTAGGTAGGCAGTCTGGTCCTCTGTGAGGCAGCATGGAGAACAGCTAGAACATGGGCTTGCTCCAGCCACATAACATTGGACCAGTCTTTTAACCTCTCTGAGATTTGTGTTTCGTGTCTGTAGCTTTGGGATAATAATAAACTACCCGATGGGAATAGCTGTAAACTTGAAATGGGATTTATACCCAGCCTGTTGTCAGGACTCAATGCATGTTGGTTCTCCCCGACCCATCTTTCAAGCCAAGCATCCAGATCCATAAAGGAATTGGGCATTTCCATAAAGCACACATGCTATGGTACAAAAAAGGATCAGACAAATAAGGAAATAGATGAGTTAAAGTATCAGAAGAGAACTAGACAGAAATCATCGTAAAGAGTCCGAGATCAACATTTCCAACAAGCAGGATAGGCTTGGGCAGGCAGGACTTGCCATCTCCCTAGGGGACATTCCAGAAGAGAATCTGCTTCATCAAGTGCCTGTGACTGAGACCTTCTCCTTGGGATACCTCTGACCCACCTGTGGGCCCTACTCCCGAGGGAGAAGCATTCCTGGTTTTGGATAACGAAGACAGCTTTGGCTTTTCCATGGGATGGGTGGCTGGTGGTCATCGCCAGGTACTCTTCGCTGAGTCAGGGCCTACAGGCCTCTTTGATGAAAGCGGCATACCCTTCAAATGGCTGCAGAGTTGTGCCAAGTGTACTGAGACATGGAGGAGGTTTTGAAGGCCTTGAGGGCAGCTGACACAGCAAATCAAGGATGGTTGGCACATATTTAGCCATAGAAAGCCACCAAAGCTCAGGTCAATGCGCCACCGTCTGCCTCCAACACCACTGCACCCTAGTCAGGACAGCTCCCTAAACCTGACCAAATGGAAAACTGGGATGAAAACCTGGTATTTTCTTTCATGTTTCAGAGGAAATCTATGTCAACAATGAGCTTTACGATTTGTGTTCGGCTGTGAATGGGTTTGGACAGTTGCTGCTCCAAAATAAGCCTCCTCCACCTCTGAAATGTTTAGCGATGTCCACCTCACACACAAAAGCCACGAATGAAGGTGTGGTGAACGGAAAGTACAGAAAGGGGCTTAGATGGATTACCCATGGGGGAACCTAAACATTCTTTGGGTTGGAGTCCATTTACAAACGGAACTAATTCAGAGCGAATTATCAGGACAGGACTACAAATACAGGTTTTCAAAGCCAAAGGTGGCCGTGAGAACCTAAGATACCTGAGCGGTCACAGGGAGGGTACTAGGCTTTCTACAAATTGAAGAAGGGGTCTGAATGTTTGTGTCCCCAAAATGCATCTGTTGAAATCTGACCGATGTGATGTTATTAGGACCCGGGGCCTTTGGGAGGAGGTGATTAGGTCTCAGTGGAGCCCTTGTGAATGACATCAAAGAGGATCCAGAACACTAACTCGCCCCTTTCACTACATGAGGACACAGTGAGAAGTCAGCAGTCTGCAACCCGGAGAGGGCTTTCACCGGAACCCACCCTGCTGGTGTCCTGCTCTTGGACGTCCAGCCACCAGTACTGTGAGCAATACATTTCTGTTGTCTGTAAGCTACTCAGTCCGTGGCATTTTGTTATAGTAGCACAACGGACTAAGACAGGGTTCTAGCTCCATCTTATCCAGACCTTAAGCGGTTAATTGGCCACAGCCGACATCTAAATTACATGCGTATTGATAAAAGAATATACAAAGTTCAGAAGCAACTTCAAAGGAAAATGATAACCTTGGAGGTTGGTGGATGGCCAGGAAAGGCTCCAAACAAAAGCAACCCGAGAGAAACTGTGGCACCTGGACTGGGAATGTGAGTCGAGGGCAAGAAGGTAGGGAGTCCTGGGGAGAGGCAGAGGTGTTATACAGAGGGATGCCGGTAAAAAGGAGACGAAAGAAAGGTCGGGCCCTAGCTAGTTTGGCTCAGTGGATAGAGCGCTGGCCTGTGGACTGAAGAGTCCCAGATTCGATTCTGGTCCAAGGCACATGCCCAGGTTATGGGTCCGATTCCCAGTAGCGGGTGTGCAAGAGGCACCAATCAACGATTCTTTCTCATCATTGATGTTTCTATCTCTCTCTTCCTCTCTGAAATCAATAAAAAAAATATTTTTTTAAAAGAAAGGTTTGCTGTGTGTTGGGGCTTGAGGAACAGAGTGGGAGGAAGTGAGGCTGGAGAAACAGGCGGGGCCAGAGTATGTCAGTAGGAATCTTGGACTTTGTCCTGCCCTGCAGCAATGAAGCATTAATTATGGAGGCTGAGAGCAGAATGGAACCGCTGTCTTCTAGTTCACAGTGATGGGAGCCTGAGCCTCTGGCTAGCATTTTGAAATTCATTACTGTGAGCATCCTTATGCACCAGGAGAACTCCTACCAAGCCCCAGCCCGGAAGCAGCTGCTGTCTGCACCTAAGATTCCCTCTGTGCTGAAGAGCTGGGTCTCGCTCCTGTGGAACAGCTGCAGGTATCCCAGCAGATGCTGCCAGGATGCCCACCTCGCAGAAGTGAAGCAAAGCAAGAGGAGCATGGCCAGCCAACCCTGTGTCATTTATGCCCCACAGCAGTTATAGCGCCAGAAGGTTCCAGTGCCTCGGGAAGAGCAACTCCAACGCTCATGATCATTCCATGTCCAAATACAGGTACAAAGTGACAAAGGACACAGATGGGTTCTTTCAAACATACACATGTGGCTTTTTTAGAAAAAAAATTAAGTGTAAGGGAAGTGCTAGAACAAAGAGGTGGAAGAAAAACCCTGCTGCTATGGGAGCCCTGGTCAATTTCTGCAACATGTGCAGAGCCCAGCAGGCAGGGCGGTAAAGCTAGGGTTCCTGGCACATAATCTGCGAGTGCATCCCGGCTCCATGCACTGTACGTGCTGATGGGAAGAAAACTGTTCTTCCCCCCAAAACCACTTCAAAGGCCGGGAGCAAAAGATGGCCCTCCCAGGAAGGATGGCAGCTTGTGTGCACATGCTCGGGGCCGCGGGGGAGTCCAGGGTCATAATCAGAGATGCTTTTTGCTAGACAAGATGATTAAATGCTAAATCTCTCATCTCCATGGCATCTGCTTTTCAGCAGCCGGGCCAAACTTCTAGCAGCCCAGATTCCTCTCCATACCATGGTCGTGTAGAGGTCGGCTCCATGGGACTTGCTGGGAGTGGCCTGGTTGCCTTCCCTTCCCCAGGTCAACCCCAAACGGCAACATCGACATAGCTATGGTGCACTCACTGCATCCACGTGTCAACGGTTAGAAATGACTCTGCGTGAACCACAGTGCACTGCGAGGCAGGACTATCCCGTTTCACCAATAAGGAAACACGGGTTATGCAGAGTAAACCATTTGCCCGGCACCAGTCAGTGGTGAGCACGAGCTTTCTCTCAGCTGAAATGAAAAGGTGCACTCGAGCCACTATGCTTCTCTGCCTCCCACAGGAAGAGCGAGCACAAATGCCTGGTGCTCCCCAGGGGTGCTGAGAGACAGTAACATGGTCAAAGGCAGGACTACATGGAAACCCTTCCCTCCTGTACCAGTTCCCGCCACAGGCCCTGCCCTGGATCCAGATTCAAGGAAGCAACGATAGGACACCAAACACTGAGTCCAGAGAACCGGCTAAGGAGCAAGCCCACTTGTTACTTCAGGAGAACGAGGTGCTATCTCCATGGTACCCAGGGCATCCAGAATCAAAAATGGGATCCAGCTGCCTTATTGCTTTGTCTCCTCTGACCAACTGGAGTCATGCTTCCGGTCTTTGTAACTCAAGAGAAAACCAATTGCACATTAGTAGTTTTAACAACAACAAAAAGCACAACACACATAAATGAGATGCAGGTCAGGTGGGATGAGGGTCAGGACAGAGCAGGAAGGGAGCCAAAGTCATCATAAAACCACTGCAAAAACTACCTTGAAACTCGCCTCTCCCTACATCAGAATGGATTTTGATGATCAAGCAATCAGAGCCCAAACCAATGAAATGCAGAAACATTACACACACTCAACCTTACTTACACTGTCCCGCCCCACCCCACCCCTTCGCATACATACACACACACATACCCCATGACCCCACACCCACTCTCAGAACTCTCCCAACATTAGCCAAAGCATGTTTGGTTTTCTTGAACTGCAAACATGAAGTGGGGAGAGGGGCCAGCAGGAAACATAGCAGGAACAAAGGAAACAATGGGTTGGGTTGAAACCATGCTTTGCAGGACACAGAGGAAGTCCAACCTAGAGATCTTTTTCTGACCCAGAGTGAAGCGGATGATTTTGCTTTGAGATGAATCCTTGGATGATGCACTGCATGATGGGAAAAGAAAAAAGTGGAAGAGCTGAATGAGGGGAGAGAAGATACATTAGACACACAAATAAAGGAGTCTTATGATAAAGCAATGCTCCTGGTTTTTCCATCGCCCACCTTCCCCACAACATGCAACTTTCTTTCTAGGTCTAACTTTCCTGATTCGATGAATTTCCAATGTGAAGAAACTGCTATCAAATTACCAAAAAACTTTGGAAGTTTTCTTTCTTCTTTTCTCTTTTAAACACCAAATATCTTTTTCTGCTACCAGTCACTTTTCTCACAATGAGATCCTAAAGCAAGGGGTCTCTGACAGATAGAAAAACCACCACCACAACAAATGAACTTTATACTTTTCTAAAATGGTTAGATGCTTCTATTTCACAGGCTTTTCTGATGAATGTTCTGAATGTCCCATAAAGTTGACCCCAATTAAAGGGTACAGATGTTTGCAAGTTTTGCCGATCTTGAAAACTTTTGCTCTCATTGGTATAAAAATGGTCATTTAAAGTATTACGAGCGTACTCAGTTTTGGGCTATGGGCCATACATTTGTACATCTGAAGAATCTTGGTTGGGATTAGGAAAAGGAAAAGTTAAACTTATGTACTGCCTTATGAAAGATGGAAATACTTACCTTCCTTGAATCCATGTTCCTAAAAGGATCTGAGGTGAGAAATACAATGTTGGTGCCACTAGAAATACAATGTTGGCTCTATCAATTAAGGAGAGTTCTGCGGCCAAGTTTGAAGAATACTTTCTAGACTCCCTTCTGAAGTGAAGGAAGAGATAGAAGAAAATAGACAAAAATAAAGAAAGGAAGGGAGGGAGGGATGGAGGGATGGAGGGAGGGAGGGATTTTTTGGATTTTCCCTAAACAGCTGAATACTGATACTATGCAAGGTAGACACAGATGGAGAGAGAAGCAAGTCCTGGGTACTAGGCTCCTCTCCTGGCCTCTAGACTATAGAGGAGCTCTGACAGGTAGAATGTGGATCAAGTCCTCAGCCACCACATAGATGAATGAGAAGAGCCGTGGTAGAGAGGTAAAAGTGTCTCCATGTGGCCGTCATTAGAAACCTTGCTCCGATTCCTTCCTGCTAATGTTGCTTATGTCCTTGGCCGGCTTCAACAACTCCTCTTCACAAACATCATAGAAAAGTTGCCTAGTTTTAGTATTTCTTATCCAAAGAGGTGCAGTATGTAGGCATGTTCACATGTGGCAAAATTCGACACAGGATCAAAGGAAACCTAGCATTGGGGGCTCACATATGACATTGATGATCAGGGACTCAAGCCATTACCCCTGGTATTTTGGTTACTATAGGCAGAATTTGAGGTGAGTAAGACAATGGAACTGAGCCAATGATGCAATTTGACAATTTTTTACCCTTATAGCCAGAGGGCTCACATGGGCTGCCATGTCCCTAGGACTGAAAAAGAAGACCAGAGGAAATATCAGTATATAACCATGAAACCAGTCATATGCAGAAGTAACTCAATCAGGACAGGACAAAGGATGAGTGAGGAAGGACAGCAACTCCAAGACCAGCCCCTGTCACCACCGCGATGGCAGAAACCCTCTGCAAGAAATGGATATGAAAACCTGGCTTCCGTGAGTTTGGCTCGACGTTAGGTAAAGCATTTATTAATAGGAGGATATTTTTTCTTACTGGGAGGTGGGTGACCTAACTGGAACATCTGGTTCTTTTAAGAAAACAAATGCCTACCATGGAAATGGCTGCCTCAGGCTGGCCAGGTGACACAAGCCCAGTGTTTCTCCATCTGTGTGCCTTGGAACCCTTGGCCGTGAGATGCGTTATGAAATAAGAGTTCCGTGGCCACGTTTGAGGAATGTTTGCTATGCCCTCTTCTGAAGATTCACACAGCACACGTGTCCCTCTCTCCAGCTTCCTCATCTCAATCAGTACTACCATTTCCCTCGATGCTCAAGCCAGAAATCTAGGCTTTGTCTGTGAATCTTCCCTCACTCGCTCCAGATAGTCACTCTATCTGTAGTTCCATTGGCTCAGCCTCCAAAATATGACGAGTTAGTCCATCTCTTTATGTGTCCCTCCACCTTGACCCAGCCACGATCACCCAGGGACCACAGAAACCACTTCCTCCTATTCTTACTCCCCATGGCGGGTGGCCTCCCCTACTTCTTCCCCCTGCAGCCTCACTCTCCAAAGAAAAGCCAGGGTGGCTTTTTTAAACACTGAGAATCAAGTCAAGTCTCTCTCCTGCTCAAGACTCTCCCGTGGCTTCCTGCCACCTTTAGAATGAAGTACAAACTTCTCGCCCAGCTTAGCCAGCACTCTGTGACCCGTCCTCAGGGCCACAGCACTGCTCAACTCCAGGGGCCACCACTCACTCACACGTCCTCCACATGAACGGTGGCAGGCCTCTGCCATCTTTAACTTCCCACCTCCCAGCACCCACTGCACTCTAGCCACGCCAGCCTCCTTTCTGCTCCTCCACCTGCCAAGCTTCTCCTATCACAGGGCCTTTGCGCCAGCTGCTCCCTCTGCCTGATCTATTCCACACCCGAGCTCTGTGTGGCTCGCTCCTTGCCAGTCATATTTCAACTCTGGTGTCATGTCCTCAGAGAGACTCTCCTATCATCCTAACCAAAGTTACCGACCCAGACCCTCTGAATCCAATCATCTTGTTGTAACACCACCACCTGACATTTTTCTTCCCCTATTTATGTGCCTGCTTCCTCTCATAGAACGTAGAGAGCAGACACCCTGGCTATCTCACTCGCCCTTGACCTCCCAAGTGTCTGGAACAGTGGCTGGCATGCAGAAGTCGTTCAAATACTGACTAAATAAATGTATGTTCCAGATTCAAGGATCTGAGAACTTCAACAACAGTACAACAACTTAACCCAGATTATTTCCCACTTTCTTCCCCCATAGGACCCTTCCCCCAGAAAGTCATCACCCGGGTAATAAGCACACTGTAGAATCATTCCTGCTCACATGGTCTTCCAGCTCTGATCTGAGAATGGCCCCACAGGGCAGGGTGCAGAGGCTGGCTGCCTGGCAAGCTAGTCTTGCTTGGGAATCCGGGCATCTCTGCTAGCTCACAAATCTCCATAACGTGAATTGGACACAATTAGATAACTCACGAGGGGGTCTGATGTCCATCACATTCAGCACTGCTGGTTTTAACAGCACAATTGGGAACCAGCACTTCCCAGGGGAGCATGAAACCATCTGTGAGGTACCTGCTGTGCGTGAACCGCTCTATGCTCTGCCTAATCTCAGTGGACAGCTGAGGATATGACGGTGTGAAAAGCCCTGTGCTTATGAATGCTGGTACTGGGGCCTGGAAGCAAAGGCCTGTGCTCTTTGGCACAAATTAAATGAGATCAAGTAATCAGTTTAACTGGTGACACTGCAGTTTGATAAAGGTTTACAACTTTAAAAAAAAACTATCACTAGAGGACTTTTCTCTAACATTACTATGAGTTAAAAACTTCCTAACTCCTAATCTCCTCTTTTTTCCCTGCCATTGAAACAAATGCTCCACAAGCTGATTTGCAGAACTTTTCCCACTGTAACACCCTATATGGAAACTCCCTGACCCTCAACTTGTACCTCACTCTATGGTGAGTTTCACCGGAAAGCATCAGTCCCTAAAATCCGGACCCTAGTCCTGCAGAGCAAAGGGCCAAGCCGACATGACTACCACCACTCTAGGGTCAATAAAATCCAGCACATTCCATCTTTCTTCTTTGTTCCTGGCATGTCTCTCCTGGCAAAGCAGAGCTATCTGCTGGAGAACTATGGCCTCCAACAGGGAAAATTACTTATGCATATAACACCGAACACCCAGCATGTAGGCAAACACGCAAGAGCAGTTTGAAGTCTATTTTAGGGGCTGTTTACTGCAGACAAGCGAGCGTGTCATTGGCCAGAGTTAAGGCAGGAGCAGCTACTTCGCTTTGGCTGCTGGCGATTCTGACTTTAAAACAGTACACATCACTGCCAGGCCCAGGAGGCTGCCTCTGGTCAAGGTCGTGCTAACTCCTCACCGACTATCAGTAGTTCTCAGCACGGAGAAGCTCTCATAAATACCCTGTGCAGCACAGGCTAGAATTTGGTCGGTGGGAAGAAGAAGCCCTGGAAAAACAGAATTGTCAGTTGGCAAGGAGCCCCCACCTGGACTGCATTTCGGCTTGTGCTTTTGACTGCTGATGTGGTGCTGGCTGGTGAGGCTGGCACAGGACTTGGGGAGTGGCTGGCACCTGTTGCTGAGGAGTGCCAGCCTGGCACTGGAAGGGGCCCCCGGCCACGTGGGACACAGCCAGTGGCAGTGGCGAGGAGAGGTGCTGCTTCTGGGGCTGCTGTTGCTGCTGCTTGTACCGGGAGAGGCTGAAGAAGAGGCCTAGGATGGCCTTGAGGTTTCCATTCCTGATTTCTGCGGGACAACAGAGAGAGCGGTTAGAGGAGGAGTCCTTTCCTGCTCTGGTCTAGTGGGCTGCCTCAGCCCTCACCTGAGTGGCGTTCTTCTAGGTCTAGGATATGACAGATTTCCTGAACACTGGTGTCATTGGTATCACAGTTCATTAAAACCAGGCCTATACCACAAAGAAATTAGCTTATTTTCCTGCTGGCATTAGAGTGGATACATGAGGCAAGTTGCAACTGGATGCCACCAAGTGCCAGGCGGAAACTCTCAGTAAGGGAGGAGCCAAAAAGGTAAGCGTCCCCAGCAAGCCCACGCTTGTTCCAGAGGCTGGGCGATGATCAGGGACACAGAAGCCCTCTGGCACCGGAGAAAACTCACTGGTCTTACAGGGCACTGCCAAGTCCGTGTTCTGTGCTTTGAGCCACCTGAGTTGCCAAGTGGCTGCTGCCTCACTCCCAAGTCCTCAGCACTGCTCTTCCTGGTCACCCTGCCCTCCAATACGTGGCTCTGGGTCTCTCCTGTCCGCTGAATAAGCAACTTCAGTTTGGGATGAATGGGGGGATAGGCTACAGGACCTACTTCTATGAGGTACCCATGCAAAACTGTCCTCTAGTAAAAGAAATTAGAGCGCAGTGGAAATAAGACCATTTTTACTCCAGATGGAGTTTTTCAGATGTTGAAATGCACTGGACTCAAGACATGACTAAAGAGCTGCAGAGAAGGAATGAAATACTTATTCACAGGCAGAGGTTGCGGGTGTGAGGGTGTTTCTCCCAGGGAAATCTCCTCTTGCGTGCAGGGCTTTTAACACCAGATGCAATAGCCAGGCTCTAAATGGACACTGAGGGAGAAGGAAGAACTTCGGGGGCTCCCTCTGCTTTGCTTCGACCCTAAGTTGAGGGAGTGGGGCTGGAGGAAGGGAAGCCTCACCACATAGGGAACACCCTCCCCCGAGGTGAGCGGCAGGCTGGGGAAGAGGCTGCTGGTAAAGAAACAAGAATTTCCTCTAAGGACCAGTTGAAGAGCAGAAGATGTAAGGCCTCTCATCGCACTGAGCCACACCAGCTAGGGCCAAACTTACTTATGACAACAAGAGCTACTACTGATTAGCATGTCTTGGGTTAAGCTTGCTGGGAACAAATTCATTCAACCCCTACAACCTGGAAGGGAGTATTAGCACCCCTCTCTTACTTAAGGGATGCAGCTCAGGAAGGTTTTATGATCTCCCGAGGTAATAAATGCTGGAGCTGGGATTTGAATGTAGGTTTTTCTGGCTTGAAGAGTGGTCTCCTAACACTGTAGAACTTGGCTTGCTTGTATACTCATCATGTGTGGTGAATTGAAAGACACGCCAGACAATGTTTTAGTAAGCTAGCTGGTGGTCATATAAGTATTCTTTATTCTTCTTCTATAAGTATTCTTTTGTTATGGAATGTGTCAAACATTCCATAATAGATTTTTTTAAACCCTACAAGCAAAACAAAGAAGGGAGGAACTTGCACATCAGCATATCCAGGGCTCAGCGGTTGTTCGTTGCAAAAGGTTGGCGTGTTCACGTCAGCATCCCGATAACCTACCAGTCCAGCCCATGGTGGACCAGGGGCCACCTTCGTCACATTCTCCACCTGCCGTGGTCCTTAAGGCATTTATTCTGCATAATGGTTTGTTGAATTATTCCCTAAAACATCTTTTTTTACTTTTCAAAGAGCACAATGGACCATAAATACACAGTCCCTCATTTATAGACTGACGATTCACAAGATTCAACTCTGAGCCCCAGTTTCATCTTTAAAATGGGCGGATGGGTGCTGTACCTCTCCCACCAGGTTGTTAGAAGAATTAAGTGAAGAATAAATAAGGAAACGAGGGCACAGCACCCAGGACACTGCCTGGTTTACCCTTCCCTCTTTGGCTCAGAAAAGAGTCACTCTACCTGCGGCCTCCTCAGAACTCAGCACAGGGCTTTTTCCTGAAGGCAGCCGGGGCCGCTGCCCATCCCCCTGTGCCACACACAGGGGTCAAGAAGGAAGCCAGCCATAAATAATCTCATGTTAGAGAAAACTCAATGGGGAGCTTCTTTCCGCTTTCTTTTTTTAAATAGTCTTTTTATTGAGGTATAATATCCATAAAATTAAACAGACAATGATTTTTGGTAAATGTAGTAATATTCTAGTTTTAAACTATATCCATTGCCCTGAAAAGAGTCCTCCTGCTCATACATATCTAACTCCTACACTGTCCTCAGGCAACCTCTCATCTGCTTTCTGTTTTGACAGATTTGCCTTTTCTGGACATTTAAATAAATGGACTCATGAGCAATGTAGTCCTTTACCATTTTCACTTAGCGTAATGTATTTAAGGTTCATCCATGATAGAGCACGTATCATTGTTTATATTGTCGACAACTATCCCATCATATGGATGTACCACAGTGTTTATCCATTCTCCAGTCGATGGGCATTTGGACTATTTAATTTTCTTTTCAGAACACGAAACTCAAAGAGCGGTGAAGGATCTGTTTGGAGTTGAAGCCACTCAGTTTATGCTATGGGTGGTCATGAACAGACAGTATCCAAAATAGCTAGAATTGTGTTCCTTCCAGAGTTCTAAATGTCATCTGTCTGTTTCCTGGGGCCTGGGACACCGGCTCCACCGGCAGCCTGAAAACAAAATGTCGTTCCGCCAGCCCACAAAAATGTTTCCCTCATGACATTTCCCGAGGCTTTGGAAAGAGCATTGCTTTGCATCTGATCAACTATCCTCACACTCGCTGAAAAAATATAGACCTGGAGAGAGTTGACATATCCAAGGAGACACTGGCTAGCTGTGTCTCAACCAACACAGGAATCCTGCTCTCCTTCCTCTTCCGATGGCCACCGCATGTCAACGGAAGAACAAAGCGCCCAGCTGTATTCCAGTTTCCATCAGAACCCAGATTGCCATGACTTCCTGGGTTCCGACTGATCTCTTTGTCCCCATTAGCTGGGACTAATCTGCATAGATGCTACGGGAACATGGCACAAAGGGTAGAATAAATAGGAGAGTTATTTTCTTTCAACATTATTTAAGAGAAACCACAGGCCTGATTTACAAAGGCACAAGCACTGGAATAATCGAACACAAAGAAACCTGCTTTGTAGGGAGGAAGGGACTCGGAGCCAAAGGGAGGGTTGCCTCTGACCGCAGAGTTGCAGGATCCCTATTCAATCGCCTTAAGCCACAGTGGGTGGTGTAAGGCTCTCCAACTGATTGGGGACCGTGGGTTGTGTGGCATTATTCCTCCAGCTGGGCCCTCTCCGCAACCTCCATTCACTGTGTAACTTTCCACCTGACTCTTGCAGCCCTGCTGTGTCCTGCCCGCCGTGCTGCCAATGACTCTACCCACAGGGGAGTGGCTCAAGGGGATGGGAGCAGAGCCCCCTGGGCCCCTTCTGGTGAGGAGCAGAAGCAGTCCTGCAAGCACTGCCACTCAGGTGATGTGAGTAGGAAGAAACAGAAATGATCCACTTGTTGCTTTTATGCGAAAGGTCCAGAAAGACCTCCCGCTTTTTGGCTCAGGATGAAAGAAGCTCAGCATCTACATCTGTGGACATCAGTGCAGGAAACCCAGGTCTGAGCTCATCAAGGCAGCAACCGATATCACTTTAAAAGCACACACTCCTTCTCAGAGGCATCTGGAAGGGTATTCCTGCCTCTGTTTCTCCAGTCTGCAAGATTTGTCCCCATTACATTACTTATGCCCCATCTCATGTCCAGATTTCTCTGCACATTCCTTTGGTCTGCTGAATGCCTCTGCATTCCGTAAAACGCAGGGGAAATATCACTTCCTTTCTGAAGCCCCCTTGACTGTCCCAGGCAGAGCTGAGCATTGCCTTTCTTTGGGCGCCATTGGACTCTGGACATACCATTAGCACAGCTTTCGTATTAATTGGAACGAAGGCTAGTTTTGTATGACTGGCTGGACTCTCTGTGCACTACAGTGCCTAGTGCTGTGCCTGGTATATAGCACGTACCCAGCAAACATTTGGTGAATGAGATAGGATAAGCCATAGCTCCGGACTTGTGCTTCTCCAGTACAGGAAGATGGGCTCAGGGCCAGGTGTTCTCAAACTCCCAGGGATAAAGGCCTTACTTCCTCACAGGGACAGGTTTGCAGATGGCCCTGACAGGTGGTGTGTGGGTTGGGGATGGGTTGAAGGGATCTTGAAAAGCACCCAGGGCAGGGTAAGGCCCAAGCTCACAGGACTCTGGCAAGTCTCCAAGTTGGGTCCAACTTTTTGGAGCACCGAAGGGGCAAGGAGGCCTCATCCAGGGGCTGTGCCTCACACCAGCAGCATCTCCACCTGGCTCACTTGGGCCTGGAGCCTCCGCCCGCAGGCATCTGCTGTCTGTGCCCTAGAACAAAGGCTCTCTGTGGCTCCCTAAGATGCAGGTCAGGGCAGGATCTGAGCTGCTGAAACACTTTGAGGACAGGTGCATACACCCTCCCGGGTCCAAAACCAGCTTTAGTCACTGGGAATGGGTGGAGGTGCACCTACGGGGCTTTCCAACTCCTGATATTATTTTTCATCGGGAGGAGCCTTAAGGCACCCAATGTCTTCAAAAGGAAAAGAATTATTTCTTTAAACACTATAAAGCAGGTGGTTAGAAGTGTGGGCAACAGTGAGCATGAGGAGAGCAGGAGGCCTTCGAATCAGCAGACTGAGAGGCTGGTCCGCGGTTGACCTTGGGGCCTTCCTTTCCCCACGGGAACTTAACCTCTTTGGGCCTCGCTGCCTCACCTGTATGAATGGGATAATGTGAATACTGACCTCATGAGGTTGCTGGGGACACTAAATAAGATACAACGTTGTGGCACTTAACTAGGTGACTGACACAAGGCGAGGTCTGAATCAACGGTTTCTATTCCTATGATTTAACAGTATGTCAAATGAGATTCCTGTAACCCTAAAATTGTGACTAAAAGGCTCTAAGTACCCTTGCTTATAAGTTCAAGGATTTGACAAAGGTTGGGCCCTTAATACTATCATTATTATTAATACTGTACAAGTTCAGAATCAGTCTTACCACCAAATACCATTGTCATGATCCTTTACTACCCTCCAAAAATCAATGTAAGTACATCTAGATGGGAGAATGTCACTGAGGGTAAAGGAGGGTGGCAATGGGAGACCGTCACAGAGACAGGATATTTCCTCCTTCACCAAGGAGCAAGAAGGCGGGGTCCCTATACTTTGTGCAAAGGCAAGGAGGCTCTAAAGAATCACTCCAAGTTGGAGTTCTGGCTTTCTAGTCCCCAGTTGGACATCTGCTTAGTAGAGACTTGGCAGACCACCTTGACCACCTAAGTGAGGGAAAGCTGAAAAGAGAGAACATATGGTGGGGGGTTTCCCGATGACAGGAGGCCTGTGCTACCTAGTGCAAGTGGGAGACTGAGCCCACACATTCCTGCTGGTTCTATGGTGGAGAATGGAAGGGTCATAAGCCTAAGGTCTACAGCCTTACCAGGACCACTGTAGTGTGGAGACAAAGGCGGCCTGAGTCAGGAGGGTGGGATCTGAATGCTACCAGCTGGAAATGAGCTGCAAGAGCTGGTCAAATCTCACAAACACCACAGGGCTCTGGCAGCAGCATGGCATGCAGAGACTCCCAGCGGGGACAGTAGCAATTACCCAAGAGGGGACAGCACCTTCATCACCAGCCCCATTCTGCTTCTCTGTGCTCTCCCAGTCCTGGAGGCCCAGGCCCGGGAACCAGGGAAGGGAAACGGAAGACACATTATCATGCCGACCCCCTTCAACCTCCAAAGCCACCTGCACTGGTGGGGGAAAAGAGCTTTGAGGTTGAAGTTTAAAACTGAACAGGACCGAGTCATAAGTATTGACATAGAACTGTTCTAACAATGAGCATGACCGAAGGGTTAAAAATTCAGCCAAAATATCATTACATGAGTCTACTTGGCAGGAAAGATGGGGACCAACACAGAACAGTCGGGGCAGTTACCGAAATACCATAAACTCAACAACTGGTACCTCAACACAGTGGTTACAAGTGTGCCTCTCTATGCCCAGACTCACAGGGCTACATTCCAACATCGGCAAGGGGCAAAGGGCACAGTGCCTCTGCATGACATGCCTCTACGGTCCAGCAAACAGTGTTCTCAACCTTTTCTGCTTTCTTGCACCTGTGCATGGCAAAGATTTTTATCCATCTGCTGTCCCAACAGACACCATGAACATGAGCTCTGAAATCACACAGACCTGGATTCTGATTTTGACACTCACTAGCTACAGGGCTTAGGGATGCCACGCATAATCTCTTTAAGCCGGAGTACCCTCATCTGTACACTCAGCCTTTTATAAATTCCAACGTCAGTTGTGTGAGCTGGAGCCAATGCACATAAGAGCCTTAAAGGTGCAGTTGGTATTATTCATTCAACAAATACTTATTGAGTAGATCTCTGTGTTTTAAGATATAGAGAAGATGGGGCAGGAGGCAGGCTGGTGTGTGTGTGTGTGTGTGTGTGTGTGTGTGTGTGTGTGTATGAGTGAGGCAGAAGGCAGGGCAACAGGTAGATAGATGGCAGAATGGCCAGGGGTGCACATCCCAAAGAGCCCTTTCTGCTGAGCATGACTCAGTAAAGTCTCTGCTGATGCTCTGCTGAATGATGGACGAAGGCCTGTGGTCCAAACATTCCCAGAAACTGGGAGGAGCATGTGCCTGCCACCTACTGGCCAGCACAAGAACTCTCCACCAGGAGGGAACAGGTTTCCCCCAAATGGGAATTTGCATCTCCCTACCTATTCACAGAAACACCACCAATCAATCACCCCATGCCCCAGCCATGTGCATGCCACATGTCATTCCACCTGGATCGCAACCCGGGGGAAGAGGGCTCACATCCCAGGGGCAGGGGAACCCACCAAGAACCTTCCTCTCAGAGCTGAGAATAGGGCTCACACCCTACAGCTGCTTCAGGGGCCTCTGGCAGCAGTGTGAGCATGCCTGACCGGGGACAGATGAGGCACACTTGAGTTTCCACGGGGGTATTCCAACAGCCCCACTCAGAGACACGAAACACCCACAAGGCATCAATGGTGGCCACCCCCCCACCCCAACACTGGAGGAGACTACAGCTCAGAAACACAGCCAGGAAAAGCAAGCTTTCACTGCAGAGCAGAGCAGAGGCAAGAAACAGGTCCCAAATAGAATCCATCAGCTTGCAAACTTACCTGCTCCATTGGACTGCTTCCTTCCTCCCTGCTCCCCCTCCCCACCCTGACCACTGGAGCAGATGCCAACCTTCCTAGGGAAAAGTGGTGTCATCTGCAGCCCAAACTGCTTTACCTGTTCTGGGAAAAGTGGAGGCAGGTGCAGCCTAATGAGTTTGGGAGGATGCCGGGGCTGGCAGCTGCTTGTGTTTACAAATAGGAGAGAGACCGCGAATGTTTCCGGAGCAAAATGTTGCCCGAGGAGGCTGAGAATTCAGACCAGCCACCTCCAGACCAATAGCAAACCACCAGCAAACACGTATGTGCTAATTAGCCACCAAATCTGAGTTCATTAAAAACGAATCAGGATGTCAAAATGTAGCGTCTCATTAATACATCAAACGCTTTTATTTATTTTTTAACCTGGGAAAAGCACTGCTTCTTCTCATACAAGTAAGAGATAAGGATTGGGCCTTTCTCCATGGGAACTGTGCAGTTTAAATATGTTCTGTGGTTAAGTGTTCTCTCTCCCACAGATAAGGCCCGGCTTGATAATTAACTGACCTGCTCGTCAGGTGACTAAAATCTGCACTGGCTGAGGCCTTCTCCGAGAAGCAGCTGTCTTCACTACTCCCTGCCGTGCCTTGCAGACATGGCCAGCGTGGTCGAATGTGCATTCTTGGAGGGATTCTTTAGGATTTCAAAAAGTTGGCACCCTCAGGCCTAGACATGCACTGAGATGCCTCCAAACCAGCAGGAAAACAAAACCAGAAGAGCCCACCAGCGTCTCTTGTCTTTAGTGCATTCAATGTTGTCAATAAGAAACAGGTGGGTATTTCTAATGGGGAAAAGGCAGCCTCGTGACAAGCGCTGACTCACCTTCTGCAGACAGCCCCTGAATGTTTATTCCCTTAGCTGCCAGGAAATTCAAGCAGGCATCTATGTTTTCAATCTAGGAGGAAAAAAACACAACAGACACTCAATCAATGCTCAGCCTTCTCCAGAGCCATCTCTAGAAATGAAGTGCTGTGTCCGAGCGAGGGTTCACCGGGCATCGCTGAAGTTCTCGACAAGGGAACACAGGAGGACATGAATGGATGCAGGTCAGGACTCTCTTTTGTCTGTACTTGCACAGGAAAAGGTTACCTAATATCCCAACCGCCCAGAGCCAAAAGTCGAGGTCCTGGATTGCTCACGGCTGCCAAAAATAACCAGGGTGGAATTGGAGCTCTTCTGTTGATCGCTGTCACCAGTGCAATCCTGAAAACTGGAGCAGCTGCCCGAAAAATGGAGGTGGGGACGAGGTTAGCAGACCCACCCGTCTGCCAGCAGCTGGGAGACATTTCTAGCCACCAAGGCGGCCAGCAGTCCAATGCGCAGTGAATGGGAGTTTCAGCAGGAATCTGGGTAGTGTTTACTCACAAAATTCTCAGGATGGCAGGCATTGCAGATGACCAGGGAAGGCAGCGACCTTGTTGAACCCCTGACCTTTGTGTGTTCTGTGGTATGAAGGGGCACACCCCACAGCCACCTTTGCCAGGGCTGATGCCATGGCCAAGGGCAAGCCAATGGCCAGCCCTCACAAAAGACCTAGCAGGTCATCTCCAAAGGTCTGATCGGACTTCAGTTGTCAGGGCTAATTATTTTTTGATCGACAGGAAAATGCTCAGGCTTGATCAATGTCAGTGGTGACCATAAGTAAAGGCAATTGCTTTTGACTTGGCACAGGGATCTTTGAATTTCACACAATTTATATGTCACTATGGAGATCCCCCTCACCTCTACAACTACCCACAGCCTACCTGACCTCCTCAAAATCCTACACATTCTTATGAACTCAAACAAGTATTTAGCCCATGGAATTAATTTTTCATTAATAAATGGCTGTCTTTCATGTGTACATGTGTACACATGTGTACATGTAACCATCTGCCTTCCCTCTCCCCAAGCAATATCCTGATGCCTCCTTCACAGCCACTGAGGGTGAAGCATCTGCATGTTAAGGGCTCTAATTGGAGTAGCGTCTGTTCCAGGCTTCCAGTAGTCTTCCTGAAGGTCATGTCCACCCTCCCCCTGATGTCAGCGTCCTCCTTCTCTACCCTCCATCTTCACATCTTCAGTGCTTTTAAACTAAGCCTTGAGACACCTGAATGAAACTGCACCCATTTCAGAAGACTCCATCCATTAGGAGGCAGGACACCAAATTAAAAGAGACCCACCAACATATTCAAGAGAAGCCCTGTTCTGCCACCACACTGTAATGCCATAGAAATTTCCTTCCAAGGAGCATCAGAGCATTTACGTGTCCCATTCACAGAGTATTCCATTTCATACGCTATCACTTAAAGTTAGTAGTAATTTCTTCTTGCAAGGCTAGCCGTGGTATGCTTCAATTCAGCCACCTGCTGGGCTTTCTTTTAATGTTAAAATCTATTAAAGGAATGAATAATTATAAATAAGTTACCTAGAATATTTTTTTCTTCCTGTCGATTTTTTAAAACCCTGTTACTCTTTCAATGCATTCCGTAATTTAGATGGGTAGCTCTCCACTGGGTGGGGGAGAAAGGGAGAGAAGGAGCAACGATTTGGTTCCTCAGGGCACATTTGACAATGTCTAAGATTTTTTGTCCTTCAGGGGACACATGACAATGTCTGGCAACATTTTGGGTTGTCACATGGGGGTAGGGGGCCTCCTTGCATCTAGTCCTGAACACACTACACTGCACAGAACAGCCCCACAACAAAGGATTATCCAATCCGAATGTCAAGAGAGCCACGATGGATAAACCTGAGTGACATGATCCTTTCAATCCCTCATCCAGTCAACATATCGTTGGGATGTCTGCTCTGTGCCAGGCTCTGTGTTTGACTCTCCTGACAGCGGCGGTCAGAGTCCTCCTCCCCGTCCAGCCACTCGCATTTGTATAATGCTTCTCTTTAGGGTCCACAGAGACATTCCACACACCCCTACATCCCTCCATTCCAAAGAGAATCAGAGCATATCCACAAGGGGAGCAGCAGGAGCTTCATGAGAAGAGGCTAAGAGGTGAAAGAGGAGGCTAAGGGCACCAAGGGTGCTTTCTCCTAAGAGGCGAAGCAGGGAGCAATATGCCATGGCCAGATTGCACTCCCTGAAAATGTTAAAAACAAAAATAAGAACTTGGGTTATCATTTAAAAGACAATTCATAATCCCATCTAATGCCCTGAAAATTTCCTCCCTCCATTATGAATTCTCTGCTCATAGAGGAGCTCAAAAAACATTCCTGAGTCTCAAATCCACTCTTTAATAATGTTTCATTGAGGTTAGAAATCACTCCTGACAAGGCAGCCGAGACCCACACGCTTTTCATCTGCACCCCGGGAAGAGAGCGGAGCCAGGCAGCAGAGCAGGGTCAGCCCTGGATTCCAACCTCCCGGCTGCACTTGGAATGAGATCAGAAGGGGAGAAAGCTTCTTTGATCCAGGCTCTTGTGATTAAATTTCACCTTAAAGTTTTCTTCCAAATACTGCCCAGGTAAACAACCCATCTTCATATGCCATGAGACTGCAAACTGCCACCAAACCCCGAGAGGGGACCGGCCTGGTGGCAGGAGCCCAGCTCTCATACAGCACGAGGGTGTCCTCAGACTCATCTTTAACGAGGCTCATGTGTGATCCAGACACACAGTGCGAGATGAGGACCCGGTTCAAGTTGGGAGGCAGAGCAAAGGGAAAGGCTCTTAACCAGCAAGTATGTAAATACAGCCAAGGCTGTTCATTAACACATAGCAGCCAATATAAACTACTTTCCAAAATTAGCTGAAGAAATGTGTGCTAAGTTTGACATTCCAGTGATGTTGAGGGAGCAGGCTGAGGAGGCTGTTGTACTTGTTGCCATAGCTTGGGGATGGAGATCCTGGGGTTTACAGCATTAGTTGGGGCGGAGGCTGGAAGCCTGAAGGTGGAACCATGATGTGGCTCAGAGACCCTGGGAGCAGAAAGGTGCTGATGAATGAGGAGGTGTAGACCAAGATGCACCTCCAAGGGCGTCCCTTTGTTTGGTGCCATGTGAGCCTCCACCCCGTGGAACACCCACGAGAAAAGGGCTGCAATGAAGCCTTTCTCCCTGTCTCAGGCAGAATCACCATCCTGAAGTTGAATAGTTTCTCAACAGTCTCTGAACTTTAGACTTGGCAGGGCAACTGCCATGAACTATGTAGGTTGCAGCCTTTGTCTCCCACATCCAGACGTAGATCTCCACCCAAGATAGCCAGAGAGCAAGGAAAACCAAAACAAATGCCAAACAACTGGAAAGAGAGGAGGGCTAAGAGGCAAATGGAAAACTTAACATTTCGATCATGATTAAGGCTGGACTGGGTCTCACGATAGTCTAAAATATGCAAGCCTCGGAAGCAGGGCTGTATAGCTCCTTGGTAACTTAGAGACTGATCAAATACCATCTGTTGTGGCAGTTGTCATGGCAGCATTTTTCTCTGAATACCAGTGTAGCTGAGTGCAAAGCACATGAAAATGATGGATGCAAATGAAGTCCATGGGCACCACTGCGGCCCAGGGGAAGATAGGCTGCGGGCACACTGAGTAGACGGGGTGCTAATTTTTATGAGTTAAAAGTGTCTCCTGTCACCAGGGCTTCCCTTGCAGGGAAGGTGAAACTGGGAGGGCAGGCAAACAGCTGCGGACCAAAGCCAGGCATGGTCACAGGCATTTTTGAAAATCATGAAATGCCTGAAATTTAGGCAATGGGAAATCCAGATCCAAGGAGGATGAGTGAGAAACTTGTAAGTTCTGGGGCTGAAAGCACAGTGTAGTTTCTTTATGAGCCTCATAGATCAACAGAAACTTCCTTTTAGACATATGTGATCCTCACACCTGATTTTGTTACTTGCCAACTATTTATATATATATATATATATTTATATATATATATATATATATATATATATATATATATAGAGAGAGAGAGAGAGAGAGAGAGAGAGAGAGAGAGAGAGAGAGAGAGAAAGAGAGAGCGCGCAATGATATATATATATCATCACTCATCCATTCATTTATCCATTTCTTCGCCCATATATATCGAGCACCTACTGGGAGTCAGACAATGTGCTGGTACTGGGTATATAGTGGTGAATAAAATAGGCATAATCCCCACTTTGTAGAACTTACTGTCTAATGCAGGGGAACTGGCAGTTAATAAACAGTGCACAGGTAACATCTGTCATATACTGGAAGACTTGCCTGAGGGTTGGGGAGCAGGGGGAACTTCTTAAGGAAGAGATAGCAAGTGGGTCCACAGAAACAGGGCTTTTGGTCTATTTTGTTCAATGATACAGCCCCAAGCACCTCAAATGGCATGGGACAGGTTGTAGGTGCTCGAGAATACTTGTGGACAGAGGGGAGTATACGCTGAGACATAGGAGTTCGCTGGGTATCCAGAAAAGGTCGTGCCCACCATAGGAAACCTAAGGTTTGAAAGCTTCCAGGCAGCAGGGAATGTACCGCTATTGGGAACCAAAAGGAAGTCAAAATGGCTGAAGGCCAGTGGGCAAGGGAGAGCAATAGAGAGAACACTGGGGGCGAGCAGAGGGCCAGCCACATAGGGCTGCACCCAGGAGCTGTCTTGGTGAAGGCGAGAAGGCAGGGGTCCCTCGAGTTCTTAGGGAAGCTTTGTCACTGCCCCATCACCATGGCAACAGCAGGGATGCCAGGGATGGCTCAAGCAGTGTCCAGAGACATGCAGGCTGGGAACAGAGACAAGGGGGAATGTCAGTATCTGTGGTCACATATCTGACCTTTCTGACACTCCTTCCACTGCGCATTCCAAGAATAAATAGAGAAAATCAATCCAATCATGAAACCAAACTGAAAAGCAAAATGCACTTTGGAGAAATACCTTTCTAAATGCCTGTCTTACCTGTTGTCTTTCTCTTTCCTCTGCATTCCTGGGGGCCACCACCTGATGCATAATTTGCTCAGCTTCATGTTTTCTGTGTCCACCTATGTCAGGGTTGGGGCCCAGCGTCATCATAGAATCCCATGACTCATGGGCCAGAAGCTGCACAACCCCACAGGATAGAGCTGGTGGAGTCTGGACACTGTAGTTGTGATCTTGGAAGGGGACCCCAGAATAAAGGCAATGTATGGCAGCATTTCAAATTCTCCAGGTGGGGGGAATATTCAATAGCATCTCCTCTTGTAAGCCCCACAGGCTGCCACTTGCTTGGTTGATGCCTAAAGCCAACGTTGTCCAGCAGTGTGACGGGGGTTCCATACCTTCTGTCCCAGCTTGGGCCATTGAAGCATCAAAGCTTCCAGCAAATCAGCTCTAGCTCTCTTGGTGGCTTTGAACCAGAAAACTTAAGACTGTGGGGCTCAGGCTGGATGGGGCTTGAGTCCCGCTGTCGGGTCTGCTTAAATTTGGCAATATTATCCACCCTACCTTTTATCGTACTTATAACTTCAGCTTTCCAACAATGTTGTCAAGAATCCCTTTTAAAAGCACTGTAGGAGTCTCTCCGCTGTTATAGCAAATGGGTAGGTCCATATGGATACAAAAATTCTCTCTAGAGGAGAAAAAATATCGATAACAAGAATCTCAAATTCTTCCAGTGACTATCTTTCCAACTGCCTAGGATAGTTCATGTTCTTATTGTTTTCTGGCTTCTCAACTTTTCCCTTGAAGCAAAGAGAGAAGCCTGGAAGGGAGTTATAACTAAAGGTGCAAACATCAGTTCTTATTCTGCAGGCTCCCATAATACAGCCTCACAGTTGAGCTCTGCAGAGTATCCCCTTTTAGAGATGGCAGTCATTAAGAGGAGGAAACTCCCCTGGGGATTGTCATTGTCAGAGAGGCTGAATGGATGCCTTTGTGTGTGAACATAACACAGCTTTGGGGTTAGATGAACCTGGATTCAAATCCTGATCCTGCCATTTACTAAATTACGATCTTCAGCAAGTGGGCTAGTCTATAAAATGGGCATTATAACAACTAATACGTAGAGTAGTGGTTGTCACTAACTGTGAGGATTTAAGTGTGATGCTAAGAAAGATCCAATCACCGTGAGTTTTTGTACCGTGTTGTCATTTTTTATGAGAATGTCTCTGAGGAATAGTTCTAAGGCCATTACATGCCCAAAGCTGTGTCTGGGGCTGAACCCTGGGAAAACAGAGAACTAGACCAGCTCCTCTGGGCTGACTTCCTTTCCTGCTCCTGGCTTTCCTCTCAAGCTCTACTTTCCAGGACTCCAGGGCCTCTCCAACACCCGATGTCATGCCTGCCCCTCACCAACCCCACTCTTGAAAAGATACTGATTCATTCACACCAAGGCAGCTCTAGGAGGAGGGGAAACAGCGGTGAGAAAACAGAGTGGTCCTTCTCTCAAGGAGCAGCCAGCCTCCCGGGCAGGGCGCACTGTACTAGTAAACAAGTATCGCTCTACCAAACGTAGCTCATAAACGTGACAAGCACCAACCTACACCTATCGAGTTGTAGGTGTGAGCCTGACAAGGCTGACACTGACTCACTATGCTCATGTTAGAAGGTCCAGGCTCTTTTTGAGTCATGCCACGTGTACATGCTGAAACCCATAAGCCACCACAAAGAGACAGCAGAATATAAACGCCAAATAAGACGAAACAGCAGATCCTGGATATTCCCCAGAGTGCAGTGAATCCTCAGTTTTGAAAATACCACTAGAACATATCATTTCATCCACAAAACAAATACACAGAGAGGAACAGGGTAATGGGGTAATTTGTAGACGAAGGCCAAGAGCTAGACGTGCTCACCAGCTTGGTGACTAGTTGCCACACACAAGCTGTGCAATTCAGTTTTGTGGCTCCACCAGTTTGCTGTCTGTAGCTCATGGGTCTTCTGGGTTGCTCATGGATTTCTACTCTGAGGTTACAAGGACAGTAGGTAAGGGAAGTGCAAGACACATCCTGGAAGCATGGATTACCAGGAAAGCAAAGCCAAGCAGGTAAGTTTGAATGTTCAATACTCAATTCAGAATCCTGCAAGACTTTGCTCTCCCCAAGTGGTGACAGCTGGAATGAAGGCGACAGACAGCCCCATCACCTCTGCCTGTGTTTGTTACCCCGTAGTGTTCATTTCCACCAAAGATGTAACTCAATATTGCTCTTCCCTTCTCTCTCCAATTCCTGATGTTCTAGCAATGAGTAAGTGATTATTAAATGCCAGGCTCATCTAGGACTTTTCACACACATTATCTCTATCTGTTTTGTTGTTGTTGTTGTTGTTGTTGTTGTTGTTGTTGTTTTAATCTCAAAAGCTATTTGTAGGTATGGCTAAAGAGCTGAACCCCAATTCTAGACCACTGTTGACCATCCTATATAATAAAAGGGTAATATGCAAATTAACCCTGACAGCAGAACGACTGGGAATAACTGGTCATTATGACATACACTGACCACCAGGGGGCAGATGCTCAATGCCGAAGCTGCCCCCTGGTGGTCAGTGCACTCCCACAGGGAGAGCTCTGCTCAGCCACAAGCCAGGCTGATGGCTGCAGCTTAAGCCAGCTCCCTGCTGGCAAGTGGACATCCCCCAAGGGCTCCCGGGCTACCAGAGGATGTCTGACTGTCAGCTTAGGCCCAATCTGCTTAGGGAAGCGGGCCTAAGCCAGCAGGTGGACATCCCCTGAGGGGTCCCAGACCAGACTGTGAGAGGGCACAGGCTGGTCTGAGGGACCCCCCGCCCCCGGGTTGCTAGTCTAATCTAATAAAAGAGTAATATGCAAATTAACCATCACTCCAAGACACCCAAGCCATGCCCACCAGCCAATCAGAGTGGCTGTGTGCAAATTAACCCAGCCAAGAGGGCGGCCGGCAGCCATGGAGCTAGAGCAAACAAGAAGCTTCCATTGCACCAACGATGGAGGAAACTGCCTGCCTAGGCCAGCTGGGCCTTTACTCAAGGCAATAAAGTTTTAATTATAGAAGATAAATAAACCCCAGAAACCTGATTCCAGCCAGCCTCGCTGGGATGTTGGGTCAATGGGAGCTGTGGGCAGCCTGAAAACAGCCCTCAGCCCCTCACCCAGGCTGCCCAGGCACCTCAGTAGGCACCTGAACCCTGAAGGGGCTGTGGGCAGCCTGAAACAGCCCTCAGCCCCTCACCCAGGCTGCCCAGGCACCTCAGTAGGGACCTGAACCCTGAAAGAACTGTGGGCAGCCTGAAAATGGCCCTCAGCTCCTCACCCAGGCTGGCCACACCCCCGTGGGGTGAAGGTCCACACTGGGGGGCTTGGCCAGGCTGCAAACAGCCATCAACCCCTTACCCAGGCTGGCCAGGCATGCCAGCAGGTGAACATCCCCCGAGGGGTCCCAGACTATGAGAGGGTATAGGCTGGGCTGAGGGACCCCCCCGAAGTTCACAAATTTTTGTGCACTGGGCCCCTAGTTAATATATCATTTGGGAGATTTTGCAAGTAGTAAACAAAATATACCAAGAAAGTAGATTTGGCAAATAGTTTTATATTCTAAAATCTCTGACCAAGGCAAAGAGCTACATTCTAACCAATCCAGAATTATACAAGATTAAAGATAATTAAGAATGTGATTAATATGAAAATCATTCTCAGCTCTGTTTACTGCTATATCTGGAATGTCAGAGGCATGGCAAAATCCACCAGAAGAGAAGAAGCTAGACAAGGAAGGTCTCTATTACAGGATATCCTTAGCTTCCCAAGCTTCAAGATATCTGATGCACCTGTGAGGAAATAGTGATAATTTCTCACTTGTCACATAATGCTAAGCTCTGTTACTATTTTTGTCTTTGTCAAATATTCAGTTGAACCAGATAAAATGGCAATTGTTATGAGTAAAGTATGGCTAAATCTTGGCTATTTCATATGGTTCTACCTACATATCGATGTGTTAGGAATACACCCTCCTCCTAAAGACTACAATTAGACTGTTGGGTGATTATAAAAATGGAGTCATTTATAGACAAAGCATCAGTAAATTCTGAAACTCGGAAGAAAATCTCTGCAAGGTTCTCTCAAAGGAGTTACACAAGCCTGATGATGACATATAGAAGAAAGGATCAAGTTAGAAGAAACACCCCATTGCCTTTGGTTGGAGCATTGTCCCATACACCAAAAGTTTGTGGGTTCGATCCCCAATAAGGGTGCATGCAGGACAACCCAGTCAGGGCACATGCAGGAGACAACCAGTTGATGCAGTTGATGTTTCTCTCTCACACAATACAATACGTTTCTCTCTCTCTCTCTCTCTCTCTCTCTCTCTCTCTCTCTCTCTCTCCTTTCTCTCTTAAAAAATCAATAAAAGCATATCCTTGAGTGAGGATTGAAAACATTTTTTAAAAGAAACCCCCATCAGCAGGCTAACCCCTACTAGCCTTTTGCTTTAGCTTCAGTTAGGATTTCTTCTGCACAATCCCCTTATAGAGGCAGATGGGGACCGGGGAAGGTTTAATTCCAAGTTGACTCATCTCAAAACCTCCATGAAAGGTAGCAGGTTATCCTTACAATACTGAAGGAAACCCAGGTTGCATGCCTTTCTCCCCAGGCCTTCCTGTTCCTTCAGGGTAAAGTGGGAGAACGATGAGATTTGGTTCTCGTTTGGCCACTCCATCCAACCCTACATGACTGCTACCATGCTCACACCAATGTGGGAATCCCTGTCACCCATCAATCTACTCGACAGGAAAAACCAACTCCTGTCAAAGTGCTATCATTTGCATTGTGAGTGGAGAAGAACAGATTCCTGGCTATATTTGGGCAAGGTACTTTATTCCCCGGAGCCTCAGTTTTCCTTTCAATAAAATGGGTATACTGATTTCCTTCTTGAAAGCCTGCAAAGACCTCGAAAGACACTAGTATTTGGACTCTTAAAAACCACAAAGCACTGGGCTAGATTATTTTCTATACATCATTATTTCAGTTCATTTTCATTGTTGGAGAAGGTAGACATCATCTACTTCCCCCATCGCTTTCCAGGTGGGGAAATGGAGGCATAGAGTGCCTTCCTGAAATCGCAGTTGTAAAGTGGCAGAACTGGACTTTGAACACTTAATGGAAAACATTTTAAAGTTATAAACATGAGACTGAACAACCAAAGAGTAAGAACTGCACTAATGCTGGAGAAAAATAACCAGTTTGGTCACTGTCCTGCCCTTGTCCTTCAGCAGTGTGACAAGGCAAGTAACCAATCCACCCAAAGCAAATCCAGTCTTAACATCCAAAGGACAAAGGACACTGCACAGAGGAAGAGTCGCTCCTCGCACATCCTTTTGGACATATTTTGGGGAAGATATTTATGTTCTTTACAGAGTTTTAAATCTTCAGGTGCAGGAGGAGATATTTAAGGCAATATAAACACAGGCATTATTTTAAACTCAAAATGTACCCAAAACAGGTATCTTTCAAGCCACCATGACAGTGTTTATGATTTCTGAGGAAATTCATGACACTTATAAAAACAGAAGAGCTTGGGGCTGAAAAACCTCAAATGTGTGCAGAGGCCAGGGAGGTAACAAATGACTGAAATGGTCTGGGTATAAGGCAATAGGGAATGGTGAGGAGCATGACAAACACACCCCATACCTACCTAAAGGGGCAACTGCTACCTATTTTTCACCAACTTTTGCCTGGGGAGTGACAACCCAGGGTTGCCAGGTTATCAGATCTTTCTTTAAAAAGCTGGAAGAGCAATTTTTATGAGGTGTATGGATCTTCACCTAACTATTGGCCTCTGTTTAGTTTTTGTTTTTGTTTTAAACGAAGGGACTTGAACTCAGCGGGTTGGCCCCCACTCTCTACCTTTTGTTTAAGTGGGAACCTTGGCTCACACATTCACCTACTCATCAGCTTCCAACATGCAGACGCCATAGGCTAACCATATCTTAACAAAGTGCAAACAGGAATTCATTGCTAATTCTGTTTCATGAAAAATAAATTAAAAAACAAAACACACATACAGAAGATACCCCTTTGATGCTAGGCGCAACCATCAGAATTCCATCAAGACACATGCAGGGAGGTAGGTCCCAGCATAAGGCCCAGATGACTTAGATGTGAAACCACAATCTACATGGTTCTAAATCACCCTGCAATGTTCTCTTTCAGCTCAAGAAGATTTGTAGCTATTCCCCGCCATCACCCTGCACCTGCCCATCCTCACATTTGCTAAGTTCTTTAACCTTATTGACACCATGTTGCCACTCACAACAACACCCCAGTTCCAAGGTAAGTGTGATGGGAATATCTCGGAGCATCTATCAGGTGCCAGGCGGTGTGGGCAGATGGACAGATGCGACCCCACCCTCAAAGACGTTAATGTCTAATGGGATGCAGACAGTTAAGTACAATGTGCTAAGCTAAAGGATTATCACTGCAGTTTTTCAATGGAGGACCCAGGGTCACAGAGGTTAAGTGAACTGGAAGGGGTAGAGGGGCCCATGCTGACTCTCAGACATAAGCACGTGCACAGTTCAGACCTATCAACTTAGGTCTCCCTACAGTTCCAGAAAACAGGATATCCAAAGCATCCAAACATTTCCAAAAAGCAGCTGATGGGCTCGTTCAAAATATTTAGTTTAATTTAAACAATCCCTCTAGCGACCTTGTTAAATTAAAAACATTTTAAACAACTTTGCAAACTAACGTAGGTTTCAATGCATGTTTTTGCAGGCATGTCTCAGAAGAGGCTTTTTGTACTTGGCTCTGAGACAATGTTGGCAAAATGTGGTCACTGGACCAACAGCATCAGCCTCACTCAAGAGTCTGTTAGAAAATGCAAATTCTCCGGCTTTTCCCCAGAGTTACCGAGTCAGGGGGGACCCTGCAACCTCTTAGCGAGCTCTCCACACTAAAGCTGGAGAAGCATAGCTGGAGGCTTTGCCAAACCAAACACCTCACTTGTTTAATGAAAATAATGTCATTTTGGTATCTTTTCCAGACACCTTGGTGACTAAGTTAAAATATAAAATTGTGAGAGAAGATACTGGATTTGAGAGGATCTTGGTTTAGGATGACTCAAGTTTCTCTAAAGCATTTAAAAAGTAAATAGTGTATTTGACATTAAAATTTGATATGTAACATCACCCGCACTCTCTAGGCAGCTTTTGGGTAGCTGGACCCTTAACTGTTAGCTCATTCATCAAAGAAGCATTAGCTTAGCACTTCCCATGTATTTAGCACCAGGTGCTGGGAAGATGGAAATATTTATTGAACTAAAAGAGATGAAAAAACCATTTATATGTATTACAAAAATTTGATATTGTTAAACAGTATAGATGATAAGTTCTCACAAAATTTATTCAAATGTCATATTAATTACAAGACAAACACATTCTTAGGAAACATAGTACCCACATGTGAGTTTACATTTGCATCAAAGAGGTCAGGGATACATACTATTCACTTCTAATTACCAGATGAAATGGCACTTGCCACTCACATGACAGCTCAGTGCCACTCAATACAGGTAAAGTTGGCCCTCTGTCCGTCTTGCTTCTCTACAATGACTCTTCTCTGAAGAGTTCTAACAATGGAGACAACCTGCAGTCAGCTTAGAAACCCAAGGGCCTCACAGTAGCAAGATGAACTTCTGCTATAAACCCAGATAGCTTACCATCTAATATAGTAAAAGTTACTTTGTTTGAAAATCCTAGAACATATGAGTTTCCTACTGCTGCTATAACAAAATATACTTCGTGGCATAAAACAACATACACTTATTATCTTTCAGTTCTGGAGAATAGATGTCCAAAATCAGTTCACTGGGCTGACATCCAAAAGTTGGCAGGCTGCATCCATTCTGAAGGCTCCAGAGGAATCTTTCTAGAGGCCACCTGCATCCTTGGCTTGTGGCCCCTTTCTCTATCTTTAAAGGCAGCCAAATAGCATTTTTCCAATCTCCCTTCCCTTCCCTTCCCTTCCCTTCCCTTCCCTTCCCTTCCCTTCCCTTCCCTTCCCTTCCCTTCTTCCTCCCTCCTTCCATAATCACATCTCTCTCACTCTCCTATCTCCCTCTTAAAAGTATCTTTGTGATCACATTGAGCCCACCCAGAGAATTCAGGATGGTCATCCCATCTCAAAATCCTTAATTATAACTAAAAAGTCTCTGTTATCATATACAGTAACACTCACAGGTTCCTATAGGGATTAGGAGGTGAACATTCTGGGGGTGGGATTGCGGCACATTGTTTAGCCTACTCCACTGAATTTGTACTTTCTGAGCATGAAAAAAACCTTCTAATGCACAAGTCAATAGTTAGTGTACATGTGACTTGTAAGCAGGGAAGGGAACAACCATGGAGAGGACACTCATCATGAGCAAGGTATATGCCAGGTACCTTTTGTGCCGTCTCTCATTCATCCCTCCAACAACCCTAGGAGGCAGCTGCCATTATTATCCCCCTCTTCCAGCTGAGGAAAAGGACTCCTCGATTCAGTCACTTGCCCACACACATGCCCAGTATGTGCGATCCAGATCTGCTGATTCCAGAGTCCATGCTTATTCTTCATCCCAAATCTGCTTACCATGATGTAATGAATTAGCCCAAGGCTCAGCCCACACCTATACGAGGGGCTAGTGTAACAAACGTAATTTTTGTACCTCCACATCACAGTCAGCATTTTCTCCTTCTTCAACTGATTTCCTTATATGGAGAATAGCCTAACCGTTAAGGGAATGGACTCTAGAGCCAGGCTTCCAGGGTTCAAACCTTGCTTGTCACTTAGTAGCTGTGTGACCTCAGACAAGTTATTCAACCCTTTTCTGCCTCAATTTCCTCATCTGTGAAATGGAATGATAATGGTTATGAAGATAAAAATCAGTTAATGCAGGTAAAATGTCTAAAACAGTGTCCATCTGTAAGTGTACAGGATAACTGTTTGCCATTATTATTATGATTATCTATAATAATAAAAGCATAGCATGCTAATTAGACTGGACATCCTTCCAGACAACCTTCCAGATGACCTTCTGGACAAAGCTGGGGCTGAGTGGGAAGCCCGGGTCCCAGGTGCCATAGGAAAGCCAGTGCCGGCAGCCGGGGGAAGGAAGGCCTACTCTTGCACGAATTTTGTGCATCTGGCCTCTCGTTATTATATAAAAACATAGACAGAACTGGGGCCAATGACAATAACCCGAGGCTCTCCAGCAGGAGGGGAAAAGATAAGATGTTGTTTAGCATGACTCACAGCCCCTGGCAGAGGACAGAGCACAGCAGAGACATCAGGGTCTAAGTTCTCCAGACTCTTTAATGGAATTCACAGAATACATTTCTCATTTCACAGGGTTGTTATGAGAATAAAATGAGTTAAAACACATAGAGCATTTAGAAGAGTGCCTTGCCATTTTTATTATCAATATTAATTTCTGGAAATTATAAAAAGGCTTACCTCAAGCAACAGAAAAAAGTCAATAAACTGAAAATTAACTGAAATGTCCTATTTGGGTCCTCTGGATAAACCAAGGAAGAAAGGAATTAAGAGAAGGGAAGACACTTTCAGGATAGTGCTAAATACCCACTGCTTAAAGCCCATGTAGGACTACCCAGCTAATTCCCACTGCTCGAATCACTGCTCAGCTGTAGATAATGATGTGAGAACAATGGTATGTTTCAGTCCTCTAGCTACATGGCCAAGTCCAGGCAGCTCCCTCCTCGGTCTTTCTAGCCACCCAACCACCCATCCAACATTTGTTTCATACCTACTACATGCCAGTCATGCGAGTCATGGGTGCTTACTCAGGACATCCAGGTGAAAAACATGGTATAGCCTTCAGGACAACCACAACAGAGTGTGTTATGAGCAATGCAGGCACAGGACACCAGGGGACACAAAAGACAAGTGGCACCTAAGTATCTCAACTACTTCAAGTAACAATTGACCTGAATATTACAGGTTATGATATCTAGGTGGGACGATTGTAAGGTCTTCCTGGCAGACCGGACAGCATGCCACAAAGTACAAAGGCACGGTGCACATGGCCTTCTTGGGGCACCCCAAGTTCTAATATGTCTGGGGTATAGAATCCGAATGGCCAAGTGGCAAGAGATGATGGCAACTGGATCATGATGGCAACCCTTCCCTCTCTTGTGTGGTCAAGTATTTGGAGAAGGAAATGGGGAGTCAGTGATGGGGTTGAATAGAGGTGTGACCAGGGAGGCAGAGCGATGGATGTGGAGGTTGTCACCATCTTTGAAAGGCAGTGACAGTGAATATATCACCTTGAGTAGGAAGTAATGGGTGCTTCCTGCTGATCTTGGCCCTGGACACTTTCCACTTTGCTTTAAATTCAAAGTGGCCTGTGGGCTTTACCTCATGGCTTCTTGGAGCTGTAACATATGTGCCCCTTAGGGTTGTGTAAAAATAGGCCTGAGGGCCCATGGCAGAAGCACCTCAGCTGCCCAAGGATCTCAGGCACTGCCCAGGCATGTGGCTGGCTTTCTGGCAGCTGTTGGGGGGGGGGGGCTCAAGGTCACTGGGCCCAGAAACCTGATCCTGTTGCAGACGCGTTCCCTTGGCCCAGGAGTTTCCGTGGAGAACACTCAGAAATACCTAGCGCCAGGCTCTTCAAGGCCATCTCAATAGGCTGCCTTTTACTAAGGGCCACCTGCCCTTTTTCTTGAGTTCCCATCAACAGGCCAACTGGGGTCCTTTCCAGAAATAATCAGTTTCCCCCTTTCTTGCTAACTCCTGGCTAAACCCAGCTGATTCTGCTGTATCCACAAATGAAAAGTAAGGAGAACAGGGATTAGTGAGGCAAAGATTATTCTTATTTCACCCTCTGTCACTCAGTGACCACCACATACTCTTAAGCTAGACAGACTTGGGTTCCAGCTCCAACTCTGCTTTCTAGGTAAGTAATCTGGGGCAAAAAGTAACCTTTTAAAGCCTCAGTCTCCATGTGCAAAATATAGACAATAATTGCATCTATTGCAGAGGATTGCTTTGGGGAATAACTAATAATTAGGTGAAGCTCTTAACATGTTCCGTACATTGTGAGTGCTCAGAAATATGTTTTCTCACTGAAACCTCACAACAGCTCTGTGAGGCAGGTACTATTACTATTTTCATTATAGAAATGAGTCCCCTGAGAGCCTAAGGAGCATGCTCCAGGCCACAGGCAGTTGGCCGTCAGAACCCACGCTCTTAGCCATGATGCCTTGCAGCACCCAGAGACCAGAGGTGAAAGGAAGACCTAGTCTGATTTTTCACAAAGGAGACTCTGGACCAGAGAAATGTGGGCTGGATCCAGGAGCAGTGCTGGGACCTGAGGGCTGGGGTGCCCATGCCCTTTCCCAGCTTCATCACACTGTGTCTTCCCAGGTGCTGGCCTTCTGATAGGGACTTCAGGGGCACCTGTGACAGTGAGGAGGGGTGGGCAGGGCAAAGGGAGAGGCTAAGATGCCCTGAGCCACTTACTACTGTTCATAACAGCAATCTCTCTTTTCTCCCTTTCACATATGGGGCTCCACATCTGCTTTTATTTAGTGGGGGCAGGAAGGGACTCTGCTCATGGAATAAAAGTTTGCAAACCTCAGACATGTCCTTCTCTGTGTTGAAGTGCAAACTCCTATTGTCTTGAGATCTCGGGTGCTGGCATTTTCCACAGGAGCCCCTGAAAGGACGGGGTGGGGAACAGAGCCATGCCTTCAGCAGTGGGTGCCCTGAACTTGGGGGTCTATGGAGCACATGGGCACATGGGCTGGCCTCTGGAATCCGTAATTTGCTCGGGCTGTGTGCAAAATTCTGGGGTAGGTGCCACATGGGGAGGAGAGGGCTAGTGACTTTCCTCAAATTTTCAAGAGGTTCCATGTCCCCAAACACATGATTGACTAAGACTATCATCACCATGGAAACTGCCATGGGCTGAGTGTGGACCCTATGCTAGGAAAATGATGGTAAGAGCAATGCATCAGAGCAGCCCTGTTTGTAGCCACATCGTTCCTGCAAACGCCGTTTCTCCCTTTTTTCAAATCAGCATTTCTCTGCATCTCTTTGCATCTCCACAAGATAACCTAATAAAGTGCCCGTCCTCCCCTTCTCATTCCGCTGACAAATGTCTGCAAGGACAAACCCTGAAAATGCCCCGTTGTTCAACCAGACTGACGAGGGCCCCCTATGTGAGGAGTGTGTCACCACTCCTGATAAGGACACTTACCTCAAAGGGCTGTTGGGAGGATGAGCCAAGAGCGTATATGGAAAGCACTTAGAATGGCACCTGCCACAGAGCGAACACTCCATAGGTGTTAGTTATATTGTCGCATTGTAATTAGTACTGACCATTATCATCATTTTCATTTCCTCATTAGTTCTCACAAAACCTTTATGAGGTACATATTATTACCAACCCCACTTTACAGGGCAGGAAACAGAGGCTTCAAAAGGTTAAATAATTAGCTCAAGGCACAGACTAGCAGAAAAGGGACTCCCACTTGGCCTGTCTCAAGCCCAGGCTGGCCCCCAATCTGGATGCACCGAGGGAAGGAGGCAGGACTCCCTGAGAGCCCAGGAGGAAGCAGGTGGGCAGGAGGCTCCAGATGACCCCAGGCCTGAGGTCAGCCAGCCAGAGGGGAAAACAGACCTGGGGCTTTCCATGGAAAGGGCCAGCAGACCTTGCTAACGTTGCACCTCTCCTAAGCAACAGCAGAAAACCAAGCCGCTCAGAATAATAGTGACTTAAAAAGAAAACCACCCCCTGCAGTAGCCATCTCTAGGCCCCAAAGTGAGCCCAGGTCCCACAGCTCCATGAGTTCCAGGAGCAAGGCAGGCCACCCCAGGGCTGGCTGGCCGAGTGCCACGCAGCGTTTCTCCTTCCAAACGAACACATAACTCTGCTGAATACACCACTGGAAAGCCAACAAGATGCCCCTAGGTTGCCATGGCAACGCTAAACAGACAAAACCGTTAACCAGCTCTGACGCACACACAAACTTATTTAAGAGCCAAAAGGACTGATTTGGAGCAGAGAAGGGGCAGGAGTGGGGAGTGTTGTTTCTGCAGTTCCATCTCCAAGAATTTGGCACCCAAAGAATCTAGGTCAGACTGAAACAGGGCAAAGGACTCCAACATAAGCTGAGACCAAGCTTGTTGGGGAAAGGGAAGTCACTGCACGCCTCTGCCTTCGGTCAGGGTCATAGTCCTGTTTCACACAGGCTGGGAGGTGGGCGCTCGAGAGTTACAGACGCCAATGACCCTAGCTCTGCCTCTGCCTGGGGACAGCCCTCTGCTACCCCTGTCCGGCATTCCAATCTTCTCACCCCAAAGCGGGGACTGCCATGCTGGCCACAGCAGAGTTGAGAGGATCCAATGGGCTCATGAGTGTAAAATCATGGGTAAACCGGAAAGCACTGTGTGAGGCACATTAGAGCTGATGTTAAAAATATTAACCACCATTTCCCACCAGGTAGAGGTTTCCTTTTCCAGATCCCCTGGTTCAACTCCTACCCACAGGAGCGGATGATGGTTATTCTCCTTTCGGAGACTTTGCTCCCAGGTCCACTGGTGGTTGCTCTGTGAGCTGTGGCAATCTGGGGAGCAATGATGAATGCAGGCTTGTGCTGGCTCTGAAATGACCCCCATACCTGTGGGGTCTGTGGTACTCGGGGCTCGTCCATACCTCAGCCCTCACCTTGGATACAACATGAGAAAGGGTAGATGTTGCTGGGAGGCAGGGAGAATCTCACCAGACACAGCCCACAGCACTTGGGGAGGGTCATTTACAAAGATATTGCAAAACCTTCTTCAGCAGGGTCTCTGACACCCTCAGGGAAACAGATTCTCCATAAATGGGAATGCCTGTCCACCCATCACCCCGCTGTGACAAACCCTCTTGCCTTTGAGACTCGCCCCTGAGAACTTATTCTAAAACCTCCCCAGTGCCTGTGGTGAAATGGGCCCCAGTGCCCCGCACAGGTGCCTGCGGGAGCAGCTGCACTGTCCCGTTGTTCTCATTGTCCTCTGGTCTCCTGCCTACTCATCACTGAGTTAGGTCCCTGAGGGCAGAAATCACATGTTGTTCACCTGGGGTATTCCTTTGGCCTAGCCCAGTGCCTGGCACTCTGTGGATGTTTGTCAATTAACTGACTTAAAAGTATGCAATGTCATGCCCAGGGTTGTGCACTGAGGCCCCTGGAATCTAGTCCACATGCCACAACTATCTGCTTTTACATCCCTCATGGTCTGGATATAGAGCAGGGCCCAAAGCAGAGCCTGGAGTGCAGGAGTCAGAGCAAGGAACAGAGCCTGGGCTCTGGTGGGTCAGGAGGAGGGTAAGTGAGAGGGTTGGAGCAAGAGGTGAAGGCTTGTGCCTCCCACCCACAAAATCAAAGCTCACATTCCGACCCACCAGTAAGCTGAAGTGAATTTCCCCTTTGATAACTGGAATAACACCCATTTTTCCTGCTCTGGGACGAAATTGCTTTTCTTTGGCTCCATTATTGAAGGATCCTGAAGATGCTCTGTTTTCTTAGAGAGTGAGCACATTAACTCCATGCTGGTTATTTTCAAGGGACTGACAGTTACCCTCCCAACAGGTACACTCCCCACCTTCTCAACTCATTGTGCGTCATCTTCCTTTTATCAGCATGATGCTCTCCGCATGTCTTTTCCTCTGGACTCCTCCAAACAAGCAACATTTAGCAAACAACAAGTCTCTATCATTAGCCACCCTAAACAAGGCCTAAGTAGCCTAGGAATCCAGAAACGGTGGCCCATCCACTATGCTATATTCTCAAATTATGCTTCCCAAGAATAGAAATGCTCCACTCTACATGTGTTCGTTCTCTCTCTCTCTCTCTCTCTCTCTCGTCCTATTAGCCGGGACAACACCAGGCTTGTCTATAAGAACTTCCCGTGTGCCCCAGGCCAGTTCTGCCTTATGAATTTGTGGCTGTTTTGTAATATAGGGGAAAGGACAATGGCCCTGTTGTCCTTATCATCATCCTCATTTCCTACAGAGTGGAATGACTGTGGTGGGGGTTCTTACATCTTCCTGGACTCGCATCCTGTAGCTGAACTGTGTTCTCTGCTACACTTGCCACCAGACCACGTCTGCCTCCCTGCCCCTAAGCTGGAACTCATCACCACAGGCAATTATAGAATTTTTATATCCTTGCATTCTAAAAAAAAGTCCATAAAACAAAAACAGTACTTCCACAGCTGAAAGCATTATCGAGAAACCACAAAACTGCACTGGTACTAGGGTAGTATTTATAAATAAGATATTAACATATACAACTGAATTTGCACAAAAGAACCTGAGGTGAGAATCTTATTCTGTAAGTTTGAAAGTGGACTTTATCAACAGACAACACCTCCAGTAGAAGGTGTGGAAAATACACATGTTCCCAATAGAATAAAAGGTTCACTGCCTTCAAATGTCAGTTCTACATACACATTAGCCTGAGCTGGGATGCAGGCACTGACATCTACTCCAGGAGGAAATACTGCATCTCTTCCATGAGAAGATATGACTGCATGCATAACATGCCTGCACTAAAATTAAGTCTTCTATCCTCCAAATTTTCTCAATTATTAATACATTAGACAGCTGCAGTAGCTCTAGCAAAAATAGCAGGCACGCTTTTCCAAAAGTCAAAGCAGCCATGAGCTGTCTGAGGGGACTTTCCTATGTAAGGACTGGTTGCTCTCTGGGTCAAAGGAAAAGAAACAATCTCCAATGGGACAGTAAAACAGAGAAGCATGTCTCAGAATGTACACTGAAAAGTGACTCCCCCCCACCTCTCTCTCCCCCGCCTTTCTCTCCCCCTCCCTCCTTCCCTCCCTCCCTCTCTATTATGAAAAGTTGTGTACAAGAAAAAAAGTTGACCAAACAGGCTATCTGTCCAAATCATTGGGATAACAAACAATTCAGAAAATTAGACAGTGTGCCCAAGTCATTTTAGTGCATTCTGGAATGAGACTATCAAATTGTGCCTACTCAACTGGAGTGAGGTGAATTTAGAAAACATATTACTCTTTTTTTTTTAGATTTCTAGAAGCAAAGTAATGTCGGGGGCAGTGTTGTCCTTAAGTTGCTACTTTCATATTAAACAGGCACTGGCATTATTAACAGACTCTGATGATATACATCCTTTGTGTAAATATCCATATTTGAGGGAAAAGCTAAGCATTCAGGGTATCACAATTTAATGTTTTCTCAACTCAACAGTGATCATGAATTTTAATTCAATGGTTACATGCAAAACATGCAACAAGCAAAGAATAGATTTTAAAAGATTCTTTAAAAAAAACTTTAATATCAGAGCTTAAGCAAGCATATCACAGCAGAGGGAATATCACTTATCAAGGTTATGTTGAGAATGATCTGCATATAATTCATTGCCCATAACAGTTCTGATTTCACATTGTTCTAACCTTTAAAGGGAATCAGACCACATGCTTCATTTCTGAGTAGGGAGATACCACCACCTCATCCGGGCCTCAGTTTCATACACAAACAGAAATTGCTGTGGGTCTTTAAGGAAGCAGAACATGTCAGAACAGTCCAAGTTCTAAACAAGCATATGTTTGTACCAGTTCTGCACAATTTGTTCCTAAGAGCAAGCACCATACTTCGTTGCTGCTGTCTCACCATTTACATAAAAATCACTGCCATTTTGCAGTAAATGCCAACAAATGTCAGAAGAGCAGACCGTGGCTACTTGGAAATGGCTGTTAGTTTATTAATACCATCCCCCAGAGTTAAGCTTATGGTGTGAATGTTTTCAAGATGGTCAATATCATTCAGAGGCAGGGCTAACACGACACCAGCACTCTTCACCCCTGTACCACTTACCATTTGCGATCTGTTCTTCGGACAGCCATTGATGTCTTCGATCTTTTCATTTGCTGAAAAAGGAAACACAAGTCAGAAAAATAAATCACCACCGCAGACACTTGGAATCGTGATGTTCAGGACCCTTGAGGCCAAACAAGTCCTAAGGCCTAGACTGGGTCTGTCCAATCAGCACAGGCATGTGAAATACTGAGAGGCATCTAGCAAGCTTTAGGACTTACTCATCGAGCCACC